>SRLM01000842.1:453541-506671 GCA_015708895.1 Populus ilicifolia | reverse complement strand
CTGATATTTGCTCATAGAAGGGTCAAGCACACTGACACAATATTTAACGTGGTTCGGCAAATCCGCCTACATCCACGGGAGAAGCCATTATATTATGTAGGGAGAGAACAAGATTTACAACAATAGAGGAGGAGGAATCATCCTCTCTTGTAGCAACTCTCAACCTCACTCTATTTATCTCTTTGCAGTGCTGCAATGGCAGCTACTGCTTGCTGCCCTTGGCAGCACACTCTCTTCTACATCTCTCACATCTTTGGCTCTACTACTTCTCTCATTTTGCTCTCTAACATATGCCTCTATTTATAGGCATTCATAGAGGCTTTTCTTCAACAAAGGTGGCTGCCAACTCCAACTCTTCTTCAACAATGGTGGCTGCCAACCTTTGACATCTTGTATGAATGCACATGTTTGGTGCAATACCAAATGGTTGTTGCACATTAATGGCAACCAACCTAACAATCACCCCCTTTGCCATTCATGTAGGGCAACTGTCCTCTTTCTTCTTCAACACAAGCTTGCATCTTGCAGCTCTTCCAAGCTTTCCATTTTGAGAGCATCTTTGGCCAAGTTTATAGGTACTCACCAAACCTTTCAATCATTAGAGTAACATAACCTTTCAAGACATGTGATGTGGCAGACCATCTGGTTATAGTGATCCTTTTGTGTGAGAAAAGGTGTGCTTATGTTACTTCTCTCTACTTCATCGTGTTGGGGTTAGGACACGTCCATGAAGTACCGGAGAGTACTACCTGACTTTGAGAGTTTTTTGCTCTTTGTAGGTCAACTCATCTTCACCGTGTTGAGATCAGGACACGTTCATGAAGCATCCGGAGCACACCGCCTATCCAATAGAGCTGATCCATGGATTACATCGTGATTTAATTAGGGCCCACCACCTTTTGTTCGGTATTCCGAGAATTCATCCATCATGGCTACTTCCGGGGTATGGCTCTGATACCACTTGTAAGGATTAGAGACACCACATATCTCCACATTGGTATGATATTGTCCACTTTGGGCCTAAGCCCTCATGGATTTGCTCTTGGGCTATGCCCAAGAGGCCTCATACCAATGGAGATATTTGTTCATCCTTATATACCCTTGATCCTCCCCATTTCTAACCAATGTGGGACTTTGGTCGTATACCCAACAGTTCAATAGTATCTTCCTAATCTATCAATGCTGCAACACTGCTGCGGTTGATTTGTTTCCATAATCGTCTCTGTTTCTGTCTTGTTTTGTTTCCATGATGTCCTCCAACGTAACCTCCCTTGTTAGCAAGAAATTGGTTTGTTTCAATGCTGCAGTTGATTTGTTTCCATAGTGTCAACCACCCTCTCTTTCTGTTTTAGTCTTGTTTTCATGATGTCCTCCAATGTAACCTTCCTTGTTAGCAAAGGATTGGTTTGATTCCATGTTGGTCTTACCATGACACCTTCCTTGTTTATCTTGATCTGATTCCATCGAACACTTGTATTTGCCTTAGTAGTCTAACTACCATTAATACTGATAAGTAACATAATAGAATTATCTAGTAAAGTTTGAGTTTAATTTAACAGTTAAGTATCTTGTTTGACAAATAACCATCTAACTCCTCCAATGTTTTTGTTTTTTTTGTTTTATATATATATATATAAAATTTATATTATTTTCTAATACATCCCTTCATTTAATAAGTTTGAAACTTCCACAGGATCATCCAATTAATATTACAGACCAGAGACCTGTGAGTTGTAATGTTTTTGTTCACAAGCGCCTACCTGAGCACATAAGAACGTGAAATAATAAATTTAAATTCAAGATTCAATAAAGATACAATGTATATGATTAACATAATAAGATTTTACTAAAAAATAACATAAATATAAGGCGCATAAAAATATAAATAATAAATTTAAATTGAACAAAATATACAAAATAAAACATGAACATATTAATTTCTAAAAGATTGTGAACTAGATGTCAATGTAATGAAACTTACCAATTTTTTAGCAAATATTATTATCTTAGTTTTGGTCAATGTAGATTAGTTTTATTCTCAATGTTGTTTTAGAAGTGATTATTAATTTGAAAATAATGTTGGTTTTTTAAAAAAAAATAATGAAAAAATAACACAAACCATCCGAACAACAGAAATGATTGGCCAGTCATGAGAATTGATCTGTAGTTTTTCTAAGATGATAACATTTGTAAGCAAATAAAATAGAAAAGAGGTAATCTCAGGAACGTCGTCACATATCAGTCGAGGTCAAGAAACACACAATATCCTACCACTTGACAGGAAATAAAATAGAAACATGACGTACAGCTTCCTGGTTGCTAAAGCAGATGGCAGAGGTCATCTCACGCTCTTTCACTTCTGATGCGATGCCTTGTGAAATAAAGTTTTCTTTGCAATTGATTTGGGCTTAATTTGTTCATGCTCCACGCATTCAGCCTTGAAATCGTTACGCTCTGATTTCCATTGTTCAATATTGACAAGTGAGCTTCCTCGTGGACGGCCAACCCAGGGTAAACCCTGCTAGTAATACAAAAGCTCCTATGTTGTCTTATCGACCTCATCTAGAAGAGGAGTTCTACATTTGGATGTGTAAAGGAACTTGGGTCAATCCAGCTTTCATCACAGCATGAGTGCTACATACCCCTTGTGTCTTTCACCATCACAAAATTGACATAAAATAATAAAAACACAGATAAATATTTCATTAGAAATTTCTAATGAAAATCATGACCAAATAAGAAAAAAATAAAAACAAATCAATTAAATTTCCATCAGGAACTTGACACATCAGTATTACTGATGGAATTTCCATATGATTTAAATGAATTAAACCCCCCTCTTCCTCCCATTTCTTCTTCTTCATTTGCTAAAAACACAACATCATCCCCCTCTTCAAATCTCTTCAAATTTCAACAACTCTCTTGCAAATCCAACCACTTAACCTGCCGCTGTCGACCACCATTTATCAATAGCATCATCTTTCTTCTCTTGGTTTTATTTTTTTGTCAAATTTTACACCACCAAGTTAGTTTTAAGTAATTTAATGGGTACCAATTATCTTTTGTTAATTTTAACGTCCAATTAAAAATTTGGAGAAAATTGATTTATTTTGAACTGACAATGGTTTGGAATTTTATTCAGCTGAGATGAGTTAATTTGATGAGTTCTACAAGTATAAAGGAATTGCTAGACATCACCCTGTCAAGTATACAACACAACAAAATAAGATTGCAAAACATATTAACACGAAATATTTGAAAAGAGCATGTTGTATGTTTCTACAAGCTGGATTGTCAAAGGACTTTTGAGCTTAAAAAAAATGAACATGACTTATTATCTGGTGATCATCATCAACAGTTTTAGAGTTGAAGACTTATTATGAAATATAATCTAGTTCTTTTACTGGTTATTTTAAATCGAGCGAACTTGGTTGTCTTGCTCTCTCTTTTTTAGGCAAACGAGTACAAGAAACAGCATTTCAACCTTGTTTCCAAAAAGTATATCTACTACTCTTTAGTTTTTATGGCTGAATTTTCCAGTGCTGACTTTTTAAGAAAAGTAAAAATATGCAAAGCCTCAACAGCGCTGAAGTTAAGTAAAACAAAAAAACCTTAGTGTTTATACTTTAAATTCCTTACAAATTTTAGTAATCACGTATTTGTTAAAACTGTTCATTTTGGTTCTATCTATGATTTTGCTATTTATCTTCATGATTTTAGCTTTTTAAAAGGTCAAAACAACGTAGTTTCGTATCTTTGTATATATATATATATAAAAAGAAAGTCGAGTCTCAATTGAGTTTACCCAAGTTGTTCAGGTTTAGTCGAGCCAACGCCCGATTTGAGTTTCAAAATTAAGCTTAAGTCAAGTGCTAGACATGACCTCCTAGGCCTAGCCTATTTTTTTATATAATTTTGTTTTTTTTTCTAAAAATGATGCATTAGTTGACATTGTTCTTCAAATAAATTTGGGATTTATGTTTTAATTAATTTATGATGATTGTTTTAATGATATTTGGTGTATTTAGTTTTTCAAGAGGTATAATTCATCTATAATTTTTTCTTAATTTTATATAGATTAAATTTTTTTAATATTAATTTTTTTATAAGATTTTTCATATAAACAACCTTGTATTTTTTTATTCAATAAATTTTTTGTGTTTGGTTTTTATTACAAATTTTATGTATTTTTCTTTAACAAATTTATTTTGATAAAGAAATTCATTAAACATAAGAAGTTAAATTACCCTTGTTGCCAAGAAAACCAAAATTTTTTTTATTACACTCACAAATAAAACTCAATTTTCTATCAAATTTATCTTAAAAACTGTTACTTATATGCAAACAATAGAGTTTACGTAGAATACTTGACTGTGTTATTCTTCTCCAACAGGAGGCAATATATAAAGACAATTACTCCTAAACATTTGGAGACAAAAAAGCAAAATAAAGAGAAAAACATGAAAGCAATTCGTTCCTATATATATACAAGATTGATCAACTAATCATATCTCTAATATTAATTAGAGAATCAATCTAATATTGTATACAGCTCATGCACACATTATATCAGTGACTAAACTGTAATTTCTTGAAATTCATGGGAGAAATCATAATTTTTCAAAATTCAAGAACTAAACTGAAATTTTATCATCTAAACAGATGTTCCAGCATTTTAACATGGTTCTTTCAATTTAATTCTTTAATTATTCACTATTTTCGATCAAACATTTCTAAGGTCATACGCAAAATAAATCAACGTACATACATACATACATACATATCAATTATTCATAATCTACCTTAAGAGTAAAACATTTGCTCAGCGCTCTACGTCAGATGACAGTTCTACTAATTGAGTAGAACATTTGCTCAATCAAACGGTGAAAACAGGATAAGGAACAGTATACAGAGAAGTATAGAGTAAGAACATAAACTCAATGGATTATGGAAGAAAATGGCAATGTCATACTGAAGCCGGAGCACGGGTAGTCATTGTCCGATTGACAGCCACAGGAGCAAGAGTAGGTTCCACTGCTGATGTATGTGGAAAACAGGGCTCAAGATCAATGGTTCCACCTCCTTTCTGAAATAAACAAGAAATTACAAATAACCATGATTGAAGGCATTTCTTGCCTAGGATTTTGTAGGACAAAACAACAAGCAGCAAGCAATATTCGTGAAGATGGTAATAGCAATGGTGCTATGACATCCTCAGACATTTCTGAAGGTTCTCAATGAATCGCAGAAAAATGGAGATTAAAACTACAATTGTGAAATTCTTTCCACCACCTTCACGATGCACCAACGCTCAACATGGTAGCTACAACCAATTCCAGCTCCCCAGGCATGTGAACGAACATTATTTCTCAGCATAGAAATGTAGCCTAATGCACGTATCGAAGTTAGTGTTAAAATTCCACACAAGTAATGCATGGATGGTAAGGACACACATGCAGAAAGGCAATGCTAGCAAGAAAAAGTTAAGAGCATGTGTCACTTAAGTTTCTCATATAGCTATACACCATCAAAGGAAGTATTGTCATCTTGACAATCGACAAAAGAGCACAGTTCAGGCATGTCGAGTTTTTTAAGAGCTCTAGTTATCTACTTTGGAACATGTGTTTGCATCCTTGTGATTCACTTGTGCGAACATGAATATGGATTATGCATGACTTTGATGTCAGCAAAATCGATTATACAAGGCCAATCTCAGACACCATTACAAAGTTGACTAGGCTTCAACCAAAACCCAAACTACTCAGACCATCTAGGTGATATCATTATTTTCACGAACTTCCAACGTAAGAACTTTAAGAAACAACACAAATTTCATTCTGAAGTAAGATGTAGAGACACACAAGTTCAAGTGGATAGCTGTATCCAGATTTGTAACATTTACATGAATTATTTGACTGCATGATCATGATGTGAATGTGTTTAGAAATGGCAACATCATAAAGAGAGCGAGATAGAAGGGGCTTACTATCTTGTGAAGGCAACACTCTGATGGTAGCACATAACTCTTGGATGGCAGGTGGAGGAGAAGCAGTGGGACGGAAGTAGGCTGTATGCATGAGAACTGCAACAAAATTGCAACATCAATATTGTTTCAGTTCACATAGAAACAAATTCTACAATTGTTACTGTTCATCATATCACAGCATACCAGCGACAAGATCAGAGTCATTTGTATATATGTCTCCCATAATTGTCCACCTCTTACCTGCACTTAATAAACTTAAAGACCTAAGCATGGTCATACTTATCTAATAGTTAATATCCAAACATGAAGACATCAAACTATGCAGAGCAGAAATCCTGTAATATTAGAGCTAGCATGTCACATAATTGCTCTTATAGAGGTCTCTTCTCTTCCAATGAAAGGTGACCATCTGATGATTCACAGTAAAAATTTGTACACATCAGAACATAAAAGGCACCCACATATCATACAACTTATCTACCAACAAATTGACCTTAAAATTTAAGAACAGCCATATCTTTCAAAAATTCGGTTTGCAGACACAAAACACACACAAACATATAGAAGGAACCAAACCCCACACAACCGATCTCATCATTCAATTCCAAACCTTCCAAAACTTTCAGATAAAGGCTAGTTAAATTCACGTAATCAAACTAATAAGAATCAGACTACGAAGAAACCCTTATTCAGACAATGTGGCAAGGTTTGAAACTTTTTAAGGAAGCTAATGGAAATTCCATTGGTTTTTAGAACCTTACTATCCACAATTCAAATATTTTGATTCATTGAATATTACAAGCAACTAAAACAATAAATTAAAAATAGTAATTTATTGTTGAATTTTTTCAACAGATAGAGTTCATGGATGACAAACCTTTGGTAAATCAATCTTAAACCAATTGAAAATTAAATTTTCATAATAGAAAGGGAAGTGACAACAGCAATTTTCATATTAGAAGAATTATTACTTTTAATTAAACCCAGGAGATCTGGTAGTTTCAGTAGTTAGATGATAGCTTTAGAAGTATTATGACTTCTTGTGTCATTACAATGATCACAAAATAGCAATATGTTGAATTTTAAACTTCTGAGTCTTTGAATGACTTGGAACTAATAAATTAAATGAGCTGATACATTTTAGGTTTAATAACTTAGCATTTTTTATTTTTTTTAGAAGCATGCAGTATGTAATCATCCTTGGATAATATTGGCAAATAAAAGTTCTGAACCCAATGCATCCTTAGAATTTCCCACAAGCTCCCACACAAGAGACAATCAATATCTTGTGGTAAGATAGAAAGGCATGGCCAAACAAACAACAAGCAGTTGACGTAATGAGAAGTCCACAGCTCCAAGAGAATATCAACAACTATACCCTCACCTCTGACCCCCTTAGCATTTGTGCAAGCCCCATGGAGCCAAGAGATATACAATTCCAAAATAGTTTAAGAAAACATTAAAAAGGAAAGAAAAAAAGACACATGAGAGAAGAAATAAATTATATGATGAAAACAAGCAAAAGTGTCAAATATTACAAACAGCAAAACATGCTTACTTGGCGATTTGTAGCAGTAATATGTTCTGGTATTCGAATTTCAAGAGTGGGGCCCTTATGACTGCTTTCACTATTTTTATCAGATTGAGATGTTTCATACTCCTTCCATAATTTTATCAGCTCTTGCATGCATTCACTAACTTTATAAATGACAGAAGATACCTCAGATTTGCCTGGAGCACCAGAAGGTAAATTCAATAGCCATATAAAGGAAATCAAGTAACTTGTGAACTACGATGTTATCAAGTTATTTTTTGTATCATCCATCAGTAAACACCAATATGTTTACTAATAGAAGTAATTTATGACACGGAGACCACGAGTTGTTGACACAAGCTACACATTTGTTGTGACAAAGAAACCTAAAAAGGCCCAGAAACTACCAATTAATAGAAGCTCAAGAAAATATTATACAGCACAATGAAGAAAAGAAAGGGAAAAGGGAAAAGGGAAATATGAAAGCTAACACCTCATTCTGGCATATCCAATGCATTAGGAGAGTGGAAAAAGAAAGAAGTTAAAATAATAATCTAATTAAGCAGTGATAGCTAATAATTTCAATTTAAGCATTCCAATCTGTAATCTGAAGGAGATCCATTCATGCAACCCATTGGACATAGCGCACGAATAAATTTCCAGCTTCGTAAAATGGAAATGGCAGCTTACCTTGACATCTGCAAGATATAAAGAAACTTGGTTATGATGAATTTAGACTATAGTTTACTCTTGAATTATTAAAGTGGAATGACGCTCAATTTAACCAATCTAAGAGAACAAACATGCTAAAGAATTCATGACAATGGAAAATTTGGTTAAAGGTTTCAGCAACAATAAAAGTAATTTTATCTTTAGAAACTATCATTGTAGGATAAATCTCAGGACACTTAGCTCCAATAATAGCAGTTTCCACTTTCATATCAAATACTTTAAAGCAAGTTTCCACAAGGTAATTGTCAATAATCCAAAATCAATCATATGGATAACATATTTCCAGTTAAAACAGCAATTAAGAAGAATTGAAGAACATACCCCTCAGAGTCCTGAGCATGGGACATAAAACGGGGTTCACAATTTGCCACTTGCGGGCTGTCCCTCGGCCGAAGCATCCTCTTGCGCTGCTGGACTCCAAAGTTAAAAACTCCTCTTTCCCTTTTCAATTGCAATTTCACCATCTGCACATCCATCATCAGATTCTTTCCCTCACATTGTGCTACCCTTCTCAGGTCTATCTCCTTCTATGCCGGCTTCTCTTTGTTTCTTTTTATCTTTAGCTTCTTTATCGACATTTTTCCAGTTATCAAAATCTTTCTGTTTCTTCGGCTCCAAAGCTGGATTTTCCTGTTCTGAAATTCTGACAGATCCATCCAAAGAATTTGATACATCGAATGATTCATTGAAATGAGAATCCATGTGTGATTCATTTGAAGATGGTGGCATTCGATACATCGAATGCAAAGGTGATCTTTTTATGGAAACCAAAAAAAAAAAAACCAGAAACGTTAACCAAACAAATGACTCAAAATCATTGAAATGGAAAAACTAAGAGAGGGTTTAGTTAGTTTCTTTACCTTTGTTGTTGCTGTTGCCTGTGTCAACTCCCTGTTCGCTTCTTTCTTTCTTTCTGTGTCTTTCTCCACATTTACTCTGTTTTTCGCTTTTTTACTGTACACTGAGCTAGCTGAAGGTAAGCCGAATCCAACGCTTGCCTATTGGGCTCCCACTTATTTTATTCCTTCACAGCCCATAGAAACAAAAGTCCATTTTATAATACGAGGAATAAACAAAAGGCCCAAGACTAGGGTCATAAATTAGCCTACTGTTCCAGGTCAATTCAAAATAGTATATTTTAAGATTTTTAAAAAAAATAAATAATTTCGTTTTCAAAATATAAAATAAAATAAAATAACATTGAATTCTAAATTTGACACGGCCAAATACTAGATCAACAAGAAACTAGATTCATTGGTTAAGTCAGATTTATAATATTAGAAAAAATAGTTATAAATCCAGTTTAATTCATTTTTAATCAGGACGGGTTATTATTTTATCATATTCTTAGTTGAGTAATGTATCACTTCTTACTTTAACTTGTTCTTACTTTCCTACAGATTAAGGTTAATTTCAATCATTTTATTTTATTTTATTTTATTTTTGAAATGATTTATATGTGCTGATTTGAGGTTATTATTTTCTGTTTTGTTTTGTTTTTATTAAAAAAATATTTAAATCAATTTTTTTTAAAAACACCGAAACCGATTCAAACTAGCAGGTTTTAATTTGATTTTATGAAACAAAAACTGGTTCAAACAAATTTGACACGGTTTTTCCAGTTTAGCTGAGTTTTTTTATTTTTCCAGTTTTGCTCGGTTTTTTCAATCTAACTTAGTTTTTTTCTCGTTCACTTCTGTTTCTTTTTTATTTCGATTTAATTCTATTTTTTTGGTTTTAAACTTATAAAACTGAAATTGAACCAAATCGGTTAGTTTTTTTAAAATTCTAATTGTTTTTTTGTCACGGTTCAAATTTTTTAATTATTTTTTATATTTTTTTTGTTACCCCCAATAATATTTTGAAATTGAATATAAAATAGGATTCCAACTTTGAAATATTTTAGTATTAGGATGAAACCAATCAAATCACCCGATAATTAATTCAAATCAATATAATGGCAAATCTTGTAACTAATTAATAAATAAATTATATTTTTATTATGTTTATCTGATAATTTTTTTTTAAAAAAATTTGGTGGGCTTTCTAACACAATTCATGTGGATAATAATTTCACTTGACTTAGAAGGTATTCAATTTCATTTAAGTTGATTGTATAAGGCTTGGAGTGACGGTTCTTCGTCTCATTTTACTTTTAAAAATTTTATTTTTTATATTTTTTATCATACATGTTATAGCTTTAAATCTTGGATAAATAAATACCTAAGACTTAAATAAATCCAAATTTAAAAAAAAATTAATTTAGTTAAAGGCTTGAAATAGCCCGATTAGCCCAGGTGTTACTGAAAACTAAACAATCAACTTGTTAGATTTTTTTTTTATCAAAATAATATTATTTTAATTAAAAAATAGAATTTACTCAAGTCCAATCTCTAATACATGACCTACCCATTCGATTTTAAAACCATGACACATACAATTAGAAGAAGAAACTCTTAACGCATCACTCCAAAATTGATCTGAAATCGATGTAGTAGCAAGTGTCGTGAATAATTAGAAATCAATGGCACTTTCATTATATCAATCCAACAAGATACTCATTGAATTTTAATACTTGATTGGCCTTTTTTAGCATTCCTTACGAGTCAGCAACGCTAAGAACACCCAAGGAAAACTAACCCAGCCGAGTCAAGATCTATGCAGTTGTTGTAAAGTAAACAAGCGCAAAATCGGTGGCATTTTCACCGTTGTGTCTATTGGGCAAGGTTTTCTGTTGGCCCAACAAAACTAAACTAAACTAAATTTTTGTTGGATTGATCGGCCTTCTTGTATTGGGCTTGATCCATTACTATCTGGCCCAACAAAACACAACCTTGCTGAAACCCAGAGTCAAAACCAAAGTCAGAGTAGTTTTATTATACTCAAAAAATATAATTAGTGGTATTAGCAGAGAGAGTACTTTGAAAACTCAACACATGATGCCTGTTCGTTTGTTCTGCCTTCTGCTCTTATTAGTAGGGAGTAATTTGAAATTGGAACCATAACAAAGTACTGATCTGTAGATACCTGCTAAGCTCGCTTGACTCGGCCTTTCCTTGTGAGCCATCCATCTGACATGTAAAGCAATCCTAGCCGTCCCTTAGAGAAACTCTGAATTAACACCCCTCCCAGCCTCAACCCGCCTTCTTTCCCAATTCCTCTTTCAATTTTGTTCTGCAGACCCATTTCCATGCTAGAACCCTAGCTTGCTACATTCCACCCCTCTTAAAAAACCTTCATGGCGAGGGTAAAGGTCACTCGTTCATTGCTAACTAATTACTTTAAAAGTTTATAATTACTTAAATATATCATAGAAGTGACCTTATACCCTTTCACAAATCCAAATGTAAAAGAAGCCCTAAATATCAAATAATTTGAACTGACACCGTAATTAGTATCTGATTGCAGATCAACTCTGCAAGATGAGGTTGATAAATCCACATGGGAGTTTTTGAATCACCAGCAGAGTTTACCCTAAGTTGGCTGTGCATGAAGAAGCTCCCTTGTTCATGTTTAACCATGGAAATCTGCGCGCAACGATTTCAAGGCTGAATGCTCGGAGCGATTATTTATTTTTATTTTAAATTAATTTTGTTTATTTTAATATAATAATATAAAAAATAAATTTTAAAAAATAAAAATAAATTATTTTAATAAAACACCCATTACTCTGGAAGATTTACCAGAACTAAAAAGCATTTGTAGTGCAAAACTGATTTGCGATTCTGTCCGGGTAATTGAAGTAAGGAATTGCAGNTGGAATATTCAACAGCTTGTTCCTGGAATGTATTAAAGAGTGTTTGTGTTACGATAATAAATATAATTTTTAATCCATAGTTAGGTTATAATAATACTGATATTATAAATGATTTTTTTTAAAATATTTTATTTTAATATATTTTTAAATAAAAAATTACTTTGAAAAATAACATGCATCAACTAACAGTGGTTTAAATCTCTTAGACACTGTCTGTGCTACTATTAATTCATTTGCTTTTCTTCACCACCTCTTCTAAAACATTCTCCTATCTCACTTTCTTTCTAAAACACTTGGAGAACAGCTTTTTGAAGGGAAACCAGATATATCTTTTTTACCTCTTTGTTTTTATGTTTATTGCTTGATTCTTCCAATTAAAACAGCATGCTGTTTATCAAATCAGTAACTAATTGGATTCGTTCTATTATTTATTTGCTAAATTCAATTTATAAAAGTAAATAAAATTCCGAGAAAAATCATATACTATAACGTTTAATCTCTTTCACACTCTCTGTGCTATCATTTTATTTATTTATTTATTTTCCATGATCACCACCATTTCTAAACTATTTCTCTCTCTCAAATCTGTGACAATAACCTGTTTTTGAAGGCAACACGTCAAGGTAAATTATATATATATATATAATTTTATTGCTTGATTCTTCCAAGCAAAACATGGTTAATTAAATTAGTTACTAAGGTTGGTATTGTTTGCTTCCTATTCAATTAAGATTTTTTCATAATAGGAATTCATGATCCATAAATATTTAAAGGATTTGTTATAGTTGGGTGGTATTTCCTTGCCAATTACGATTTTGGGCTCCTCTCTCTGTATATATATCTCGCAATAAGTTAAAGTGTTTATAAACGCAAAAAAAGGTTAGATTCAGTTGTATTTTTATTCTATTTTTCATTACAAGTTTTGATTAATTTGTTACATGTAAGAAAAGGGCTGGCCCGCATTTTTTCAATTTATTTAATTTTTTTAAAAGCTTCAAATTATCTTAGAATGAATAGGTGGGGTGAAAAGGAGTTTCCTAGTGGGATATTACCTAAACTCTCTCACCTGCAAGTCTTTGTATTGGAGGAGTGCACTCAGATAACAGTTAAAGGAAAGGAAGTGGGATGCTTGAGGGAGTTGGAAACTTTGGAATGCCATTTTGAAGGTTACTCTGACTTTGTGGAGTATCTCAAATCTCGGGATGAGACCCGATCACCAACAAAATATAGAATTTTTGTAGGACTGCTACCTGACAAATATTATATAGAAGGCAAAGACAAAGAAATTGTTTTGGGTAAATTGACTATCAACGGAGACGGAGATTTTCTGAGAACGTTTTGGAAGGACATTGAACAACTGACCATGGAAGAATTTGATGGTGCAAAAAGTTTATGCGATGTTTCCTCTCTAATAAAGAATGCAACTAATCTGGAGTTTATCGAAATTACGAATTGCAATAGCATGGAGAGCTTGGTTTCATCTTCTTGGTACTGCTCTGCTTCACTGCCATCTCCATCTTGCAAAGGTATATTTTCTGGTCTTAAAGAGCTTCATTGTTTTCGTTGTCGAAGCATGAAGAAGTTGTTCCCCCTCGTCTTGCTGCCAAGCCTCGTAAACCTGGAAGTAATTAAAGTTATTAGTTGCAAGAAAATGGAGGAGATAATAGGTGGAATAAGATCAGATGAAGAAGGGGATATGGGTGAAGAAAGCAGCATCAGAAACACCGAAGTCAAACTCCCAAAGTTGACAGTACTGCGCTTGGAAAATTTACCAGGACTAAAAAGCATTTGTAGTGCAAAACTGATTTGCGAGTCTCTCCGAGTAATTGAAGTAAGGAAATGCAGTATCAGAGAAATCTTTGTTCCATCTTGCTGGATTCGCCTCGTAAACCTGGAAAGGATTGATGTTCGAGGATGTGAGAAAATGGAGGAGATAATAGGTGGAGCAAGATCGGATGAAGAAGGGGATACGGGTGAAGAAAGCAGCATCAGAAACACCGAATTCAAACTCCCAAAGTTGAGAGAACTGCGCTTGGAAGATTTACCAGAACTAAAAAGCATTTGTAGTGCAAAACTGATTTGCGATTCTGTCCGGGTAATTGAAGTAAGGAATTGCAGTATCACAGAAATCTTGGTTCCATCTTCGTGGATTCGCCTCGTAAACCTAGAAAAGATTATTGTTGAAGGATGTGAGAAAATGGAGGAGATAATAGGTGGAGCAAGATCGGATGAAGAAGGGGATACGGGTGAAGAAAGCAGCATCAGAAACACCGAATTCAAACTCCCAAAGTTGAGAGAACTGCGCTTGGAAGATTTACCAGAACTAAAAAGCATTTGTAGTGCAAAACTGATTTGCGATTCTGTCCGGGTAATTGAAGTAAGGAATTGCAGTATCACAGAAATCTTGGTTCCATCTTCGTGGATTCGCCTCGTAAACCTAGAAAAGATTATTGTTGAAGGATGTGAGAAAATGGAGGAGATAATAGGTGGAGCAAGATCGGATGAAGAAGGGGATACGGGTGAAGAAAGCAGCATCAGAAACACCGAATTCAAACTCCCAAAGTTGAGACACCTGCACTTGGAAAATTTAGCAGAACTAAAAAGCATTTGTAGTGACAAACTGATTTGCGATTCTATCGTAGACATTTGGATTATAAATTGTGAGAAGCTGAAGAGGATACCAATTTGTCTTCCGTTACTTGGAAATGGACAGCCATCTCCTCCCCCTTCTCTTGAATGCATCTGGGTATGTCCAGAAGAATGGTGGGAGTCAGTAGTGGAGTGGGAGCAGGAGCATCCTAACACCAAGGACCATCCTAACACCAAGGATGTCCTTCGTCCTTTCGTAATGTTTCGGTAAGCATCGTTCTTTCTGAATCTCTCAATTTGCTTTTAATTCAAGTTTAATGAATTAGAATCAATTGTTGTGTGTATACAAGACAGGAAAATTCTCAATTTATCTACTGTACTTGGTATGGAATTGAATGACTCTCTCACCTTTTATTGGCTTCAAAGTTTATGGCTTTAAATGACTAATCGGTGATCTTTCTACTAAATAAAGATTGGAAAGAGAGCATTTTGCCTCTTCCCAATTCACTATCATCAAATTTGTTAATATTAAAATACAATTGGATTAACTTAAAAATTTCATGTTTTTGAAAGAAGGGATGGTGGCGTGGATGATTCAATATCGTCAATACCAATCCTACCACCAGGTGTCTCCCCAGATCTCGACTCAGATCCTCCACCTCCTCGACCTCCAGTCGATGACTTGCCAGACTCGCCTCTCCCTCCCTCACAATGAAGACCTGATTTTCAGGTTCCTTATTTTGTTCTAGGTATTTTCATATTTATCTCATCTGAATCCAATCAATCATATTTGTTTAAAAAGTCCCACGAAAGAGTATTGTGAATTAGTGCATTTCAAATTATTCATTCTTTGGATGACTAATGCATACTGGGTTTTGGGCACTTTCTCTTTGTCTAAATATTGGATGTTATATCATTTTCCTAGAATAGGGTGGGAAATTTTAGGGAGTGATTATTAGTATTTTATTTCCGTTCTCTTTGTATCTATTTTCCTTTTTTTTTTTTTAGAGTGGATCCATATGATGTCATTGGTTACTCTCTCGACTGTGGATGCAAGATGTTATCCAGTCCCTGGTTTCTTGAGATTTTATAAGTTAATCCTTGTTCTTTAGATGTTATTTGGCTGTTGATCTTGCTTCGTAAATGTCCAAATTGCCTATACCTTGAGTTTTGTTTGTAAGAGGTGAAATTTGATGTCTCAATAGAAATGAGGGATATTTTAGTAAAATAATAATCAAATGACAAGTTTATTTTCTTGTTTCAAATTATTTAAATATGTTAATATTAAAATAAAATAAAATAAAAATATTATGTTAACATATTTTAAAGTTCGAAAAGTCAGGGCGTCCTTCTCTCCTTGATGACATGAAAGCCCGGGTAAGCATCGTTCTGTGTATACAATCTCCCAATTTGGTTTTAATTGAAGTTTAATGAAATAGAATCAATTGTTGTGTGAATACAAGACAGGTTGACTGATCATCCCAACCTCAAGCCTTTCTTTTCTTATTGATTCCTCTGTTTAATAACTAGGAATTTAAGGTTAATGAATTAGAATCTATTGAATGGTTCCTAATCCACACGATGTCGTATTTTGTGAGTAAATCATAGAATACCATCTTTTCTCTTATTGATTCTCGTCACGTCAACTAACTCGATTAGCGTTGATGCAGGCGGCTTTGCTGGCTCCGAGCAGGCGTGGATGGGTGCGGGCTTGCTCGCGTCAAACTGGAATAATAATTTAAAATATTAATAATAGAGAATTTAATGCTGCTTAAATTTCCTTTATTTCGTCAACCCTTGCACCACAATCCCATGTAATGCTGCCTCAACCTTTTATTTTCAAGTTACCCAAAAAGGAAAAAGAGGCAAAGCAAAAAGGACTAGATCCCTTTGTAAGGTTTGTGTTGGAGGGTGAGTGACGACACTGCCCTTAAAATAATATTAAATTAAAAGAAAGCATTGTTGTTTTAATAATGAGTTAAGCATAAGCTATGTGTCCTCTTAACGAGTGATGTGTTTATTCTATTACCAGGTCGGATGCGCTGCAAGACAAGTGAAGCAGTTGGAGAGCTCCTCACCATCAACAACCGTATTATTAAATGTTTTATTATTGGATTTTAAATGTTTTTTGTCTAGGAATTCTTGTTAGTACACTCTAATTGTGGTAATTTTTGGGTACAACCGTATTATTTGGTGAATAAAACAATTAAAGCTTTTAATAAAAAATAGTATATAAAGATGTACATATTAGTAAAAGTAATTATTATTTTATGTGAAAATCAAGTAAAAACTATATTATATCTAACAAAATACCAAATTAGAATTTAAGAGATAAATGTTAATATCTGATCTTGAAATATAAGTTATAGACTCAATTATATTTAATAACTTTGATTTTTGTTACTAATATTTTATTTAATGAAAAGATAATTAAAAAAAACTCTTAGCAAAGCATTGTTCCATCCCAAAATAAAAAATCAAAAAAAATAATAATAAGTAGGGGTAGACACACAGAATACCTTTCAATATTAAAAAATTAATGTCAAAACTTTATTCATAAACTAAGTAAAAATTAAATCATATTACATTAAAAAAATATATTATAAAAATTGATAAAAAAAACCCAATAAAAAATCAATAGAAGCCCAACATTAAGAATAACAAAAAAGGAGAAGAAGATGAATGGGAAAAAAGGTTGAAGCCTGCGTGACTGGGCTAATTAATTTTTTATTTATTTTCTAAATGGCGATTGATTTATTGTCTGTACATATTTGTTTTTTTTTTTTAAAAAAAAAAATAGGTGACCCATCATCTATTTTTTCTTAGATTCCAATCATAGTGGTACCTAAAAAATTAAGGTTGATTTTTTTTCTTTTACCTAAAAATCTATTCTTTCAACTATTTTGACTCAAAATACACTCAATGACACCCCCATACACCTTTATAAATTTGTACATGGCCTCAAATAATTTAAAAAAACTGCCTGAAAATCCAAAGTCAACCCTAAATTCAAAGGCTTTAGGACCTCAACTCTACAATTTCCAGGCAAAAAAAAGAACAAAAAACACCCATGTTGCTCTTCATCTTTTTATCTAAATTTTATGGTGAACAATAATACTTTTAGAAAACTCTCTGAGTTTGTATTTCTATGACATCTTTTAGGATGATGAATGATAATAATTTATCAGGGAAGTTACCTGCTTTCATCCGTAAATGAACACGGGTTCAAAATATCTGTACCTTCTAGCATTACTTCCTTGACCAGACTAAGTGATTAGTAAGCAAACAGAATATCTGAATTCTGTTTTTATGTATATGTAATATGCTTATGATACCATGCTTTTATGCTCTATGATACTTGAAGGAGGATCAGTGACTTAACAGGAAGAGGGTCTTCTTACCTACCACTGAGTAATATGGAATCCATAAAAACATTGTGAGTTGGAGTTCTTCTAATCTTATGTCCTTTTCAGCTAATGCTCTTGACCTTTGATTTGTACAACGATTTTGAAAATGCAGGGTTTTGAGGAACTGCTTAAAATTTGGATAGGTCCCGGACCGTTTTGGGGAGCTGGAAAAACTGAAACGTTTGTAATTGGTTCCATCCGGAGGCTCCCTAATGATTCCCTTTCAAAGCAATCATTGTCAATATGATTATCATTTGCTTTCTTAAGAAATGTTCTTGAGAGTTTCCATGGTGTTTTGTGTACCACTAAACAATATGAGATGAAACTAGGTGGAATGGCTTGTTCTCAAGGAGTCCAACTACTCTTCAATGGCCTTGGAAAAGGCCAGATAGGCTTTCTCTCACAGGCTCATCATTGTCTTCAATGAAATAAAGAAAGCAGAGCAAATTATTAATTCTTAGCCATAAGTTTGAGGTGGTTAAAGAGAATATTACACAAGCAGATCCTATCAAATCTGTCAGTGCCATGCAATCTGCTGATCGGAAGTCTCCTAATCACTGGCAACGACATTCCTCACTTGGAATGATTAATTGACATTCTCTTTGTAATATATATAATTGATTGGACTTACTTTATATTGCTGAATTTCTGTAAATAGACTTGAGAAAATCTAACCCATGTACCAATATTTATACTGCATTCAATAGAATAGAAAAGTACCTTTTGAGCGTGGCAATTATTCTTAATCTCTCTGTTCTCATCCCTTTCTCTTCTCTTGAGTTTATTTTCTTATAGTGGGAACTTTTCATTACTGGACTCAGGGTTCATTATCAGATGGAACTGTGATTGCAGTGATGCTGCTTTCCTCAAAATCTAAGCAAGGAAACCGTGAATTTGTGAATGAGATAGGAATGATATCTGCACTGCAACCTCCAAATCTTGTAAAGTTGTATGGATGCTGTGCTGGAGGAAACCAATTAAAGCTTGTGTAAGAGTACATGGAGAACAATTTAAAAAAAATGTTCAGATTAATTTTGTTATTTTTATTTTTGAATACAGTATCAATTTCCTATTGCTTCACTCAATGATTGATGAATGTGTATTATTAGATTTGACCACAAGGAAGGAAGCCAGACGGCGATTCTATTGCATATCCTTATCAACACTATAAAAATACGATGCTTTTAGTGGATAAATATTTTAGTAATATAAACTTATAAAGATTAAAAAAATAAAA
Organism: Populus ilicifolia; assembly: GCA_015708895.1. Taxonomy (NCBI): domain Eukaryota; kingdom Viridiplantae; phylum Streptophyta; class Magnoliopsida; order Malpighiales; family Salicaceae; genus Populus; species Populus ilicifolia. The sequence continues at coordinate 487,429 of SRLM01000842.1, read as the reverse complement.
TTTCATTTGAACTCAAAAACATAGAACAAAGACAATTGCAATAATAACATGTAAAAAACAATGCGGGCTTCAATATTTTGTACTAGGAACTTTCTTGCAACTGGAAATATCATCAACGTAACCTAGAACAAGCCACCTGTCCATTTTGTGCAGATAAAACAGAATCCGTTGATCACCTCCAGATATTGATCAAGCTGTCCTTCAATGGAGTGTTCTTGTTAAAGGAAAATTCCAGCGTCAATCGATCATCATGGTGGCCTATGGAATTTTATGGAGAATTTGGCTTACTAGAAATAAGTTGATATTTGATGATGAGATGCCGGATTGAAATATAGTTTTTCATTTGATTCTTCATCATCTAGCTAGCTTTATAGTAGAAGACTAGGGATGATAATTTTTAGTACTCAAGAACGAATTTATTTAGACAAATTAATTATAAACACTCTGATCTTATTAGTCCTAAAATCAGATCCAAATAAGAGCTTTCATAATCCAAAAACAAGGCTTATCAGTTTACTTCAATCAAACAAACTTGATGTCAATAAGGATTAAGGAACATGCAAAAATGGGAAATATAGAATCTGATATCTGGAAATGGTACAGTTGTCCAAATAATCTCAAATACTCATTGAAGAACAAGAAAACACCAGCAAAATTGTTTGGATGTGAACAAGAAACGGAGAATACATGGTAGACATATATAGATGTGGACGAAAAGCGTTGCACCACATCTCTTCTTTGATCTCTTGGTATTGGTTCAACAATTAGTCATTCAGCTAATATAATCAAAATCACCCTATATTTGGTTGTCTTATTTATACTCATGTTAAGAAAAATCAACTAAAATCGAGAGCATGGAAATACATATTCTTATGCTGTGCATCTAGGTTAAGGGATATCATGTATTGACTAGTCTTCTATGTTTTACAAAGGAAAAAAACATTGACTAGTGTTAAATGCTAGGATACTAACAAGCTCGTTGACTAGTGTGAATGTTGAGATACTAGCAAGCAAATGGAGGTCGAGGCTAAAGTTTCACAAACAGTGCAAGATGTTTCAGCTGAGCCTGTTAAGAAAGTTGTGCATGATAGTGTTGATAAAAATACACTTGAAAAATAACATTACAGTATTGCAATAAAAAAAATAAAGAAGATAAATAAAAGCACCAGTTAAAGTATAATTATGCTAATTTAATTAAATTTGCCTTGAATTGATTATCAATAGCTTTGACAAAATCCACTAAAAGGAGTCCTTAAAACAAAATATGTACTGCCATTTTTTTTTCTAGTTCAAAGAAAATACCATTAAATTTTGAAATCACCACACATATATAATAATAAAATGACACCTCTAGAATTAAGTTTGTCGTAGCAAAGTTTGTTCTAATTTCATCCTCCTCTTCTTCTTTCTTTAGCCCTGTAGATACAAATAAACATTGAATTAAAAATTGATTTTAAAATAATTTTCAAAAAATAGCAGTTGAGTAGTTGAAGATAACATCAAAATGAACAAAACTATAATATGAGTTGAGTTTATTCATTAAGCAACATAAATAAATAAATTCTACTTGATCAATATAGAATCCTGTCTACAAATTCTACAACTTGATCATTGATTTTAATATAAACAAAGAGCACTATGACCTATAAGGAAAAAAAAAAGGATAATAGAAAATAAGATTTACCATGACTAGAAAGCACTCATCCAGTATTTGGATGGCCATGTCCCTAAGCAAGTCATGCATCTTGACAGCACTACCACCATCAATTCTTTCCAATAAATTAACATTTTCTAGTTTATCAATCAAGAAAGACCAATTGATTGAAACTATTAATGATCCTAATTCCAAAGATTCAAACAATAGTTCCATGTGAAAAACAAGATGGTAAGATAAAAAAATAAAAATAAAAATAAAAAACAAGAAAAGAAAGTAGAATATACCTTCCAAGCAAGCAAGAACGATGTTGAACTCCAGATGAGATGATTCGATTCAATCATAAAACGAAGCACAGATCATGAGAAAGGTTTAAGAAATTTGGTGAGGGAAATTGGGAAGAACTTCTGCTTGTTGAAGTTGGTTGAAAAGGGATTCTTAATTTTGGATACGCTTTGACGTTTTGATCAAGAGAAAGGGGAGGAGAGATAGGAATTACTAATCAGACTACGATATTTATATAGGAAGTTATTTATTTAAGGGAACTAATTAAAGCAGCTAATTTAGGAAGTTATTTATTTAAGGGAACTAATTAAAGCAGGAAGTTATTGTTTTGCTAACCATGACTTCCTAAATTGATTTTCGCTGGAGTTTCCTGTTATTTCTGGCCAAGTGATTTTCCTTGGAGTTTCGATCTTCATTAATTGTTCTGGCTTTTTAATTAAAAAAGCCAGGACGTAGTTAACTGCGGTAAGAACGGAGGAAGACGGTGATCAAAGAATACCTTGCTCTGATACCAAGATAAAATTCCGTTCTGTTCTTTCTATATTATTCAGCACTTCTCAATGGTGGCTACATGATAAGTCTGACAAGCATGGTAATCCCGAAACTTAAGGATGGCTCCTATTATTAAGGACTATAACAAATAATATACTATTCCATTCTGCACACGTAACAACCAGGAAAGAGATACAAAGGAAATAGACATCTAACAGATCCTTAGTTTTCATTTCTTTTGCAGGTATTTCTTTCTTGTGATATGTTCTTGATGTACGAGAAACATGCGGCTACCTTTGTTTGGAGTGCAAGACGTTGTAATGATTCTGCTAGGATGTGTTTAACAAACTCTACTTTCACTCTGCATGGTCAAAGACTTCTTGCCTAAGTGCTGTCCAGACTTTGAAGCACCTGCTGTTCAACTTGATTGTTTCGAGCAGGGATGGACTTGTATATTCTGTCTTTTTTATTTTTTTTATCAGTTCTGTGTCACTCTGGCTGAGTGTTGATTGTAACCTCCTTCATGATCTTAATTATCACTGTGTTAATCATCATTTTGTTCATTTATCCTCTAAAAAAGACAGTTACCTCTCTCTGATGAAGCAACTTGTTGGGTTGAACTCAGCTCTGTATCTCCCAATTGATTTAGTATCTCAAGCCTGTGGGAAATGAGATGTAATCTACGAGTAAAAGAGAGAAGCATGATTTCTGAATGTTGAATTCTACTAGAGATTTGTCCAGGATTATGCCTTACACAATCCAGATAACTGATGGATGAAATCGTCTGAATGGCCAAACAGATCCATTAGCAAAACTCATGAAGTCATCGGTGAAGGATAAACGAGGCAATGGGATATTTTTGCATCTAGAATGAAAAGGGAGTAACCCTTTGAATATCAGCGTTGTTAATCATACAAGAAAGGACCTCCTTAGCGATCACAAATAAGCATGGAGACAATGGATCTCCTTATGGCATGTCATATTTGTGTATGATTTCACTGTTAATCATACAATGTTAATTTGGTGTGTATATGGAGAAAAAAGCGAAGAGGAAGACAAAATTATAGTATTGCTTGGAGGGTAGATTTCAAAGCTCACTGATTAACCCTCCACGGCTCCACCAATTAAAAATCCAAGCGAACATGTTCGAATGGCTCTTGTACCAAACATTACCTTTCAAGATTGCGTGAACATTTGGAGGATTTAGACACCATGAAGAGAAAAGTAAAGTGCAGTCACAGAGAGTGAGGAGGGGGGGGGGGNCATGATTTTTAGAGAGATATAGTTAAGGGAAAACGCGGGAGAGTTCTTACAAGTTCAACTGATATAACTGAAATTTATAGACAAAAATGTTTAGTACTGTGTGGTGTATTTTGTTACAAGAGGGGCAGTACCGAAAGTCAAAAAAGTAATGCTTTTTTTTGTGTTTCAAAGATATTTTTAAAAAGTTTATTTTTTTTAAATTAATATTTTTTTAATATTTTTAAATCATTTTGATGCGCTAATATCAAAAATGATTTTTAAAAATAAAAAAAATATTATTTTGATATATTGTTTAATAAAAAATACTTTGAAAAGCAACCATAACTTTACTCCCAGACAAGTTTGTGTAGCCTTGAAAATACTTTGTGAATTTGTATTGTCTTGTGCAAAATATTTTAAATGTTTAGTTTAAAAAATATTTTATATGTATTTTCAAGGCTACACAAACTAAACATAACTGTGACTATCGATTGATTTCGGGATCTTTTAGTTTTATGTTTGTGTAAAAGGGAGTCATCATCTAGTATTATGGTCACTAGGAAACCTAACTGGTCTTTCAGAGATTCTAAGGTAAGGGACTAGTTGCGTAAAGGAAAGATGTTAGCACCCCTAATACGCCCTACCTAAGATAAGCTGCTTGGTGTTTGGTTGGTCTTATAATTGCTATAGTATTGGTGTTTTCTAATCCCATCAGTTTTTCTTGGTTTGATTCTAACTAAATTTATTAAGAAATAAATCCAAGGAGATTCAATGTACTTTACAAGCTTATTTTTCCTTTGGTATTTCCAGAGTTTGTGACTCGTAAATCGCAAGGAGGAGGGACAAAAATTAGAAATCTAGAGTGCTTTAAAAATCTATTTTTTTTGTCTTAGTGTTTTATACTCTCACGACTCGTAAACCATGGAGTAAAAAATATTGAAATGTCCTCAATTATAGTCAAGGTTTCTTTCAAGGATGTGTGCGGATTTATTATTTTTAGAAAATTATTTTGGATATTTACCACTCCAGGTTTCTTTATCCAAATATTAACAATAAATAATAACAAATTATTCCCAATAATATTTTGGATATTTGTCTTTTAAGGATTTTTTTTATCCAAACATTAGCGGTGAACAATAAATAAATTCCCCCAAAATAAAATTTTTATATTTTTTGAAATATTAGTCAATACCCATTAAGTTTTACAAAACCTTTTTTTTTTGTTTTTTGTTAATTTTCTAGCAAACATGAGATACACTCCCATACTTGGTTCAAAACAGGTATACATCATCTCTAATACGTGGAATCCAAAATTGAATAACATGTTTTTTAATGGTGGTCATGTGGAGGAAATGATGATGAAATAGTTTGCAGTGATAGTGAAAGAAAAGATGCAGAGGAAGAGGTGGTGGTGAGAAGGAAATTGTGCTAGCAAGACAACAATACAAAAGGAGATGATGGTTGAAATGATTTAAAAATATTATAAGTATATTATTGCTCATAAAATATTTTGTTGATTAATTTTTCTAATATAAAATATTCTACGAAACAGGAAAATATTTTCAAAAAACAAATATGGAAAAATGTTTATGCTCTTATATGATTGCAATTGTTCTTTTGTATTTTTCTAATTGCCAATTGATTTGTGATTTTAAAACTGTTTTCACTACAAATAATAATGCATTTTCTGCATGCAAATGGTACAGAAGCTAAGCAACAGATTATCCATTCAAACTTTATACAAGTTCAGCACATGAAAGTCACATTACTCAGCAAAACTACACCTATCAAGCGTCAAAATTAGTTGCCTAAGTCTATACAGCATCTTCACAGACTGGGAGAGAGAGCCAACACCAATCACCATTGATCCCATTTGTTTATGAAGTCATTCCACATTGCCCCCATAATCGATTCTCGTAATGAGAAAGCCATGTGATCCTGAATGGAGGAAGCCAGCTGTATATCAGACTCGTCATCAATATCTGGCAATTCTGCCACAGCCGCTCCATCAACATTAGCAAACAACCAATCATCTTTCCCTTCGCGCCTGATGTAATTATGTAACACGCATGCAGCAATAACTATGTCCCTTTGGACATGAAATCCATATTGAGGGGCAACTTTAAGAATAGGAAATCGTGTTTTCAGCACATCGAAAGACACCTGAATGGTGTTTCTAAGGGAAGAATGTCGGTGATTAAATAGTTCCTGAGGATTTCTGGGCAGCTGATTGGCACCTCTAAATTCATGAAGGTGATAGCGGACTCCTGGGTACGGAGCAATAAATCCTTCCAGATTTGAGTATCCTGTGTCAACTATGTAGTATTTTCCTGTCAAAGAACGGAGTGGGTAAGTAACCCAAGAAAAAAGCTAGAGAAAACAGAAGTTCCAAGTTTGAAAGAGAGGGCTTGTGCACGCATGCATGCAATTATAGATAAACATGGTTTGTGCGTACAAATTAGACATGGAATACAGAGAGACCTCAATTCTGGGCTGCAAGTTTGTGTGTTATGTGAGCATGGGAGAGAGGGAGTGTGTGTGTGTGTGTGTGTGTGAGAGAGAGAGAGAGAGGGAGAGAACCTTCAGGTATGATAGGGAAATTCTGATCTGGATCATCAAGGACTGCTCTTAATACACGGGAATCTGCAGCAGAGCCTTCCCAACCCGGATAAATAAATATGAACTGCAAGTCAAATGTACAAGCAGCCAAAACATTTTGTGATAAAACACCTTTCTTATTACGAAATCGAGATTGGTCCTTGGCTGGAAGATGTGCAGGAACATGCATACCATCTATGACACCGATACAATCCTGAACAAAAAGAAATCAAGTAAGTGGCATAAAATAATGCATCACAAAAGATATATAATAGTTTTGCAGAGATATACCTTGAAATATGGATAGAATCTATTACTGGACAGAATTTCTGGAGGAGTGGCGAAAGGTGGTGGCTGTAGAAACTCGCGTGAAAGTGACTTGATTGCCTTCAACACATTATTGAAATGCCGGCTTATGGTTTCACCAGAATGCTGGAACCTTTCCTGGATAACTCTGTTACGCTCGTTATGACCAATAATGTTCAAGAAAATAGCCAGCTGCTCCTCTATCATAACACCTGCAGTATCACGAAGCATGCCTCTCTGTCTGAGAATGCCACATAGATTGTGGAATACATGTTTATCCATCCGAAACATTTCCCGGCATCCATCATCAGGGCCATCCAGCACTTCAGACATAAAACTACTTCCATAAGGTGACGAACTATGTCGAGGTTGCCGAGTTATACTGTTATAATAGTAATAGCCGGCAGCGGCCGCAACTAATTCCATATTGTCCAATTCTAAGTCGAAGTCTTCCATACTAGCCAAAGTATCTGTAGAAATTGGATTAAAATGGAGAATATACAACACAAGGCAAGAGGTTAAATATATAGATAAATAAAAGTAATTTCTCTTCAATGTATTTCTACTTTGCTTATTGACCTTCAAAGACAAGCAAGCAGCCCTAGAGACCACATCATGTGGCCAACTTAACCAAACCACGTAACTTCACAGTTATCTATCATTTAAGAAAATTAAACTGACAAAACAGCCATCAATCATGAAGTCAAACTAGTTTTGTATGGGGTTTCTTCAGAGTATTTTGTCCGTACATAGCACAACCATAATTAGTAACCAAGGAAAATACAAAATAAAAAGTGATCAATCAAACCTAATTCAACTAGGGGTAGCACTACACTTTCCCTGCAACCACGGCAACCTTTTCTCACTCTTTAGAGCGATAAATATCTCCCTGGCAAGGGGTTTCTCAAATAAATCCAAGGCAAGAAAGTAAATTTGTTGATCAACACCTTGCATCTCATCCAATACTTTGATGCATTTGCTGATGGAAAATTGATCCTCGTTCTTCATAATAGCAGCCGCCCTCATTTTGGAAGCAGCAGCAATTTCCAGCATAGCATCCACAATGGCATCACCGGTTGCCTTACGACTCCTCTTCCCACGACCAGAACCTCCTGGCGTCACAGATTGACGCTTGTTGTGTCCATCCAACATGGTGACATCATCTCCAGAGCCCGACGATCCATCCTCATCCAAATAAGCCATAATCACTAGGATGAACAAATACCTCCCTTTTAATTCCCAGTACACAAAATCAACAATTGCTCAAATTCCCTCAACAAATCCAGAAAATAAATATATAAGAAATTTTATGTAACAAGGTTCAGCAAATTAAGAAGTAACCAAACAGTGTAAAGTACAAAAAGGGATCACACCTTTTTTTCTCATTTTTTATTCTATTTCACTAATTCCATCCAATCAAACAATGATATTTGATAAAAGAAAATATTAGAGGAAAAAAATAAAACACCCCTTAATTTTCCTATTTCTGTTACTGGGAAAATGTCAAAATCCTTACTTTCTACTCCTCTTCCAAGGAACCCAACAATGCATTCAAAAAATCACAATAAATAAATAAAAACAAAGAAAAAAACCGAGTACTTCAGTCGGAGAGCATGAACTAAGGAATTATACATCAAAGGGAAGGGAAAGAGCTCACCTTTACAGTGATTACGAGTATGTTTATGCATTTGATCGGGGAATCGGAAGGTGACGAGGCAATTTCAAGGGTTTACAGAAGGGTGATAAAGAGGGGGGAAACCCTTTTCTTCGAGGCCTACTCCAATTTGGAAGCCCAAGCCTTTCTCTCAAGTGCAAAATATTTTGTTAGCCCAAGTTTGTATTTTTCCTAGAAAAAATAATTTTAGAAATATTGTTTTGAAGAAATTGATATAATGAGGGATTAAAGGGATAATTTAAAAAGTTTTTTAAAAATAAATTTATATTCTATAAATATTTATTTTTTTAACTAATTCAAAATTCATTTTTAATTAAATACACTCAAAATGTTTAAGAGTAATACAAAAAATCATTCATAAATTATATTTAATAAATATGATAAAAGCTAGAAAACCGTGCTTAATTACATTTGTACATTGTTTCTTTTCACAATCTATTTGAGTCCTAATATTCCCAAAAAAAAAAAAGGCATTCCCAAATACTAGTTTAATATTAGATTTATTTTTTTTTACTTTTATATTAAAGAACAATTATGCGTTTTCCAGTGTCTGTCATCTTAACTAAGCTACTGTTTTTAGATGCCTTTTAAAACATTAAATTCTTTTGATAATTTTTATATGCAAAAAAAAATTAAAAACAATATTTTCACATATCTTAAAACAAAAATTATTTTTAAAAAACACTCAAAAATAAAAAATACAAATGGAGAATATAATCTGAATAATTTCAGATCAAAATGTGTATGTCTATACATCAATTTTTGGGCCTTCAAAATCCAAAAAACCAATAATTTCAAAGACTATCCTCTAAAATTTAGGGTTGGGACAAAATTCCCAATAAAGCCATCCTAACTGAAACCAAATGTCTATACAAGTCCCTCAGTCTTTTCTCTAAAATTCTAATCTCATCCTCTAATTTCCCACAACTTCTATCCAACTCCTCAACAGCCTCTCTCTGCCTCGTAGCTCCAATGTGATTCTTCCTCCTCAATTCCCCTACCAATGCCATTGTCTGTTGCAATTCTGAGAGCATGGCTGGGCTGCGTTTTTCACCCTCTTGGTGATTGTTTTCCCTCTCCACTTGATTTTGCAGCTTTCTTAAAGAACATGACCAAGAAGAGGTGATTATTGGCTTGCAGTACTGAGATGTTATTAAGCTATGCTTTGATGATTTAGATGACAGAGCTAGTCCAAGAATTTGACACACCACTGATGCCACGTCCTTGGAACCTTTCAAGATCTCACCTAATTCTCCTATTTCCTGATTTTTTGCTGAACCGTAGCGGGCTAGCTTTTTTCTACTCGATAATTTCTTCAAGCTGCTCCAACCTGATCTGGACTTGTGATTTTTCATGTCTTCACTCATCCTTCTTTCCATAACACCACATGTCTCTTCTAACATGTTTCTTGCACGAGCTGAAGTTATTGGACTGGGCTCACATTTTCCTTGATGCAGCAAATGTGAAACTACCTTTAATGACTTTACAAATTCTTGAATAACTTGTATTTTCTCCAGCACTTCATTGCATGAATCAAGCAATTTGATGCTGCCACCATCGAGATATTCCTCAATGGATTTTCGACTTGATTCTTGTCGATACAAGGCATCGCCAATAGTGGTGCTCTTGACTGACTCCAGTGCTATCTTCTGGGTGTTGATTGATGCATCAAGGGCATGACATAGCCAATGCTGATCAGAAACAGTTGGTGGTAAAAGGGTTACTAACTCTGCCGTGAGGTGTTGGTCACATGGGGTTATGATAGGCAAAGGAGCGACTGCCGGAGAAGCCGATAGCCTCGCCGGAATCCCCATGGAGAGGGTTTTAAAAATTGATAATGGTTTAATATTTCTTAATCTTTTTCAGGCTTTCTAGTGCTAGAGTGCGGGTGGTGTCCTTTGTCCTCTATTTATACTGCTAATTGTTGGCATGTCTATTTTACACGTGTCAAATAATAAATAATTGTCCACTTTGTGTCTTTTTCAATGACAAGCATTAAGCAATCATAACATGAAAGAGAGAGGTAAAGTGATAGAAAATTCGTGGAAGAGACGCACCCAGAAATGTCAGTTTTTATATTTTAAAAATATTTTTTAAATTTTAAATTTTAATTTTTTTTATTTTAAATTAATAATTTTTTAATGTTTTCGTATCATTTTAAATTGATATAATTATGATATCTTTTGGACATTGCTTCATAAAAATACTTTTTAATAAAGTTTAACCTAATATGAAAATATGCTCTTTCAAAAACGTTTTATTTATACAGTAGTTGTTCTAAATAAACTACTTTTCAATTTAACTAACAATGATTAGAATAAAAATAAGAAGAATTGAAGAAGAAAGAAAGAAGAAGCAACTCGGATACAATAACGAAGATAGTGATGTACAATTATTGGAGGCATTACCCCCAAAATAAGAACAAGCGACATCATTGAATGAATGTTGATAGAATTAAGTGAAGAAGAATGATGGGATGTAACAAATATTTGACAAAACAATGCAATAAATAGAATGTCCAACACCGAAGGTATATTTGTGTGGATTTGGTTGATCCAACATGCCCTACATTTAGAAATGTTTAGATCAAATAGATATAAAAACAGGTAAGGGGTCAACTCAGATTTTAAGCAGGTTGGTTAGATTTTTGAATTTTTTTATCATATTAGACTAAACCGATTAAAATTTTAAATTAAATGGATACTGAATTAACACATCAGGTTTATAACTATGATATGAACTCTAAAATAACGTTAAGGTGGGTAAGCTTGAAAGAAGGTGGATCTAGACCAAGAAAAATGAATATATATATATATATATATATATAGCAATGGAGATGAAAAGGCAAGATCTTCCTAAGATTTAGTAGTTTGATTAATGCTTCAACATGGTTTCCTTGCACATGGCAAGCGCCCAATGCATGCATTTGCTGAGTTTGCCTTCCTGTTCGCCACGTTCAAGATATATCAGTTTGATAAAATACACTTGCTTTTCATGAAATTAGAAGCATGTATGGTGAACATAGTTGGAGGAGCTGATGGGAAAAATGCCATTAGTTTGTAGATACTGATAAAGAATTGGAAGATACTAAGTATATTGTTACACATTTCATAGCAGGATAATATTATTTTTTTAAAATATATTTATATACATTCGTATCATGTTGAATAAAATATATTTGTGTATTTATTTAGATGAAAAATGACTAGATTTAATTATCAGAAAACATATCATGTAATTTTTTAATAGCAGTGATATAATCTACTCACTAGAACACGTGCAATATATATAAATAATTTTTTTTAAAAAATAATATAAAAATAATAAAATATCCCTCATATTCCTTTTAATTATACATGATATCCATATAAATTTTATTATCACACTAATCTGTATCTAAAATTACTATGGCAACCCCGAATCATTGAACTTTCTTTATAATATTTGAAAGGAGGGAATAAAAGGTGAAGATGATGCATGATATATATGGGGGAGAACTAAGCTAGTGCATGCATGTATGCTAATTAATTTATTAGCCGGCCAATTAGAGAATATTTGATTGAAGTATAATGAAGAATCTATTCAGAAACCAAAACGAAGGAAAGAAAAAGACATTGAATTGTGCTTCTTACCAACAAAAACCAACTCTCTCATGGTATCATATAAACATTGAGTGAAAATCGCTACTGTGGAAGTGTTTGATGAGACAAATTGATGATCTAGCCTCTTGTTGTTTAACCTAGAATTTTTTTTATTTATTGAAAACAAAATCGTTTTAGTTAATATTTTTTTATAAATTATTTTTTAATCATCACTAAAAAAAATATTTATCTAGCTCGCACACCAAACTTAAACCCTGCAATTAACATAAATTTTTTTATTGAAAGTATTAAGTATTTATTTGAGAATATCATCGTGGTTGTTTTTTAAAATGTTTTTTTATTTTGAAATGTATTAAAATAATTTATTTTTTAATTTTTTAAAAATTNGTTTTTTAAAATGTTTTTTTATTTTGAAATGTATTAAAATAATTTATTTTTTTATTTTTAAAAAATTATTTTTGTTATTAGTGCATCAAAATAATTTAAAAACACTAAAAAACTATTAATTTAAAATAAAAAAATTTAGATTTTTTTCTAAAATATTTTTAAAACAATAAAACAAATAGTACTTAAATTGAAAAACAAAAAAAACAGGGCAAAACCGAGATCTATTAGATCGGCAATTTGAAGCGACAGAAGGGGCATGTCAAATTCCTCTCAAGCCACTGTATAATGCAAGTCTTGTGGAGCTTATGAGAGCAAGGCAAGCCAGAAACCACAGTGCCGACAGCCATGCATGTTTTCCATTCATCATGGTGATGATCTCCATCATGTATTGTCACCTCCTCCATTGAAACTAATAGCTTGGCTATCATGCTTCCTCCTTGAATACCCCTGCACACTCCCTCAGCTTTTGGCTTACCAGCGACACCGTATTCAAAAATCCCTCACTAGAAGACATTCTTATGATCTTGTAATAACGCTGTATTATATGCTTTCTGGAAAGAGAACTACTCTATGATTTCTTGATTAATTGAATAATTAATATTAGAACTCTTCTCTATTTATCTATTTATATGGCATTCCTAATCCTAGTTGGAATTGGATTAAATTAAACTAGCGAAGCAACTCTACTTGTTTAACACATTGGCTTATGAGTTTAATATCTTATTAAAACTAATCAATGTTTTCAAAATAAAATATTTCTTCTAATTTACACAGAAAAAAAATTAATTTTCTTGGTGATACTTAAATCTTTTTTTCAGAAATTTCTTCTACGAAAAAAATATGAGCATGAATTCAGAAACTTCACCAATCCTTCATGCTGACCATGGGCCTCTCTCTTGGGCTTTCACTTTGCTTAGGTAGCTTGTCCTAAAGCCTGAGTAGTTTAGTTCTTGAACATCTGTTTATGATACTATATAATTCTCATTCTCTAAAAATTAAAAATAAATCATGAAGAAAATACAAGTTGATTCTTCGTACAAACTTTAATTATGGACTGCAAAACATAGTATTAAATAATTCATTTAGTAATTAAAAAGATAAGGCTATTTATTTATCTATTCTTCTTCTTTATTATTATTATCACCATTCAAAACTAACTGTAGAAACAAAAAAGTTGTCTATCAATTAAATTTCTTCATGTATTATTTTTACATGAAAGAATAAAATAAATTTGAAATATTTTATTTGAAAAATAAATAAATTTTTATATATTTTTTGTCCAGTAAAAGATTGACAAGTCATAAATAAAAAAAATCTCATTAATAAAAATTAACCACTAAATAACATCACATGATATTAAAAAAAACTTAACAACCTTTACAAATCTTGTGAATAGAGAACTTTACTATAAATAAAAAAAAAAGAATTATTATAAATATAAAATTTATTTTTGAGTAAAGAAGTTCTATCAAGATCTCTCAAGTCTCTTTCGTCTACGTCTACGGTTGAAGCTTATAATCAAAATCTCTCAACTCCCTTTAACCTATATTTGAAGCGTATACATAATGAAGTTCTAAACAAAACAAAAAGGAAAATAATAATTGTGATATATGAGGAGGAAGGCCCGCCGGCAAGTGATAGGTTTGACCTTGCCTTTGTGTCTGCCTGCTCCTCAGACACACAAATAAAAATGACTTAATGATAAAACATAGTCCCTGTATTTTATTCAAAATATCTAGTTAGTCCTTATGAGTTCAAAACTATATATTTGATCCTTATTATTGTGCTTCCTATCCTTTTCTTCCATTTCATTTTTTCTAATTTTAAAAATACAAAAAAAATGAAAAAAAGGAAATAATATGAAAATTTGTAAGAGAAAAGAAGGGTTTTTTTTTTTAAAAAAAAAACAAAAGTTGTGTTTGATTAATTTTATAGGAAAGAAAAGATATATACAGAAGAGATTTAAACATGTTTAATTGTAAAGATACAGATCAAAATATAAAATAAATATGTATTTAAAATATTTTTAGGATGAATTTTTATTTTTTTAAATAAAAAATATATAACACATGTCTCATTTATTTCTGCGATATATTTTATTTTTTTAAGATATTAACTAAGTACTATTTAAATACTAAGTGAGTGTCTAATATTTTTTTAAATTATTTTTTATTTAAAAATATATGAAATAATTTATAATGATAAAAACTTGATTTACATTAGTCAGGATTATTAAGTAATTATAAAAACTAAAGGGACTGTGTAATTTTTTTAAACTAAATAACTAATTTATAATTTACTCAATAAAAATTATTATTTGAGCCGTCTCTCTTTTCCTCTTTCCTCACAAACACACCTCCTCCTCTCCCTGTCTCAGAAAACCCCCAAGACGAAGACCCAGATTTATGGATATTATGATAAGCAGCAGCAGCAGCAGCACAAGGTTTTCTTTGGATTTGACTATTACATCAATAAATTTAGAGTCCTTTTCTATTTCTTCACCATTTTTTTCACCCTTTGATTGCTTGACCTTCTTTAACAACCTTCCTGGATAGCCAATTTTTCTTATTTTTTCGTATTTCTGATACCCATAAGGAAAAACGAGGTACTTTCATCACTTTTGGTTGTTCTTGATTAAAACTTGTTAATTTATGAATACATATACAAGCAATTCTACTTCTTTAATGAATAACAAATCAAGGAGAGTCAAGTCCTCGGGGTGGGCTGCCTTTGACTTGAAACAGAGGCAGAAAGATGCTGAAGTTGATGGTAAGGATCCTTTTCCAGCTATCGGGGACCTGCCAGTTACTGGGTGTTTGAGGAGGAATGATGATGTCGGTGGTTTATCTTCGAAGTCTTTCTCTTCTGTTCTCCAACCGCCTGCTTCTGCTGGTTTTCCTGCTTTGAAGACACAGAATGTTAATAATTTGACCGCCAAAGTTGCTGATTTTTCTGCTGGTTATAGGGATTCCAATAAGGTTATTGAGGAGAAGAATGGTGGGAATGTTTTATTGGATTTGCAGAGGCTTAAAAAGATTCATGGCTGGGCTGATTTTAGCTTGATTGAGGATGTCATGGTCAGTGTGGATAATGATGCTGAAAAGGCTTGTGTTTTGTTGAATGGGATGGTTTCTAATGCTGACTTTGACGAGGATGAGGGAGCAAAATTTATCTCTGGTTTTAATAAGAGTCTTGCTGATGATATTGCTGATTTGAGCTCGACTCTTGAGGATGCTCTAAAAGGTAATGATCATAACAATGATAATAACAGCATAGAATTGAGGGAGGATGCAGGTGTTTCCTCTTCAGTTGATGCTGCTGCAAACATGAAACTGATCTTGGGGCACTTGAAGTCTATACCTGTTGAGCCTGAATGGGAAGAGGATGATGTTTACTTGAGTCATCGAAAGAATGCTTTGAGAATGATGAGGTAAGTGTTTGCAATCCCTCTGCGTGTTCCTGAGTAGGATGATATACTTCTTTTTAAATGAATTTCATTGAATGCCTTGTTAGGCACTGCTGGGCTGTAGGTATCAAACAGCGTAGTTATTATACTTGTCAATTGAAGACAACCGAGCTAGAACCTATGGGGCTGTGTAGCTCGACTTTATGTTGTCTGGGTTACATCACCTTATTCTCTTCATCATTTAAGTGTCCATATTGATATTACCTCGTTATTGTTCCCATGATTATGATTTAAGATTGATAACAGTAAAGCATTTATCTTGAAATGCTTTGGTTTGTGAGGAGTTGCTTTTGTTATGATGCTGTATTGAACTTTAAGAATGGCAACACCTGAAAGTCTCTAATTTTTTATTGGAAGGATGTCATGTTTGTAATTAAAGGATGTCTCGTTGTCAAAAGTCACATAGGAAAAGGGGGAGGGAGATAGGGTTTCCACTTTGATAGCTATTTTGTAAGCTGTGTCAAAATACTGGAATTATTGATATATAGTTTCTGGTATGATGAGCATTTTGTTTTGAAGCTATGCCAGCTCTTATTATACTGAGTTATACTAATACGTGAAATACATTCCTTTTATCTGTTGGCATGTTCTTGGTCTTTATAATGTTTTATAAAATAGTATTTCTCAACTCATGGTCTGGAATTGCCTATGATAAATATATATTATTTGATTTTATTATGGTCACATTAGATTTTGGGAATTCTCAAAAACTTCCATTGAACAGGTTAGCATCTCAACATTCCAGAGCTGCCACTAATGCCTTTTTAAGAAGGGATCATTTTTCTGCTCAGCAGCACTCATTGAGAGCTCGAGAGAAATGGTCGGCTGCTGAACAACTCAATTCTAAGGCAGCCAAGGAAATCTTAAGCATACGAAATAGTGACAATGATCCATGGAAATTAGACTTGCACGGTCTTCACGCAGCAGAGGCTGGTCAAGCCTTGCAAGAACACCTGCTAAAAATTGAGACCCTGGTTCCAAACAATAGGTCAACTTCTCCATGTAGAATAAAGACAAAGAATGGGATTTTACATTCTTCACCATCTGACGCCTTTAGTACTGTAGATGCAGAGAACTTGGATAAGCAGCAGGCAACATTTAGACAGAGGCCAACATCGTTACAAGTCATAACAGGTATATCACTTCCCTCACTGAATATTAATGGATTTTTCTGTTCATTTGAACTTTAAAAAACTATTACTGATTGCTTTAAATCCACCTCAGTCCAGTTTAAGACAATTGTATACTGTATCAAGTAACATGGATGTTAATCTGGTCAATATTCAGATTCATCCCTTGTTATTGATGATCCCTTACTGTTTAATGTGTTATGATATGATAATTGTTAACCATTGGCCCTTAAATCACGCAACAAGCTCGCATGCATATCAAAGGGCTTGTTTTGTAAAACTCTCCTAGGCATATCATGTAGACGTGCACCCAACCACATACTAGCATCAGCACTTATTTTCTTCTATTCTACTACAGGTGTAGGCAACCATAGCCGGGGGCAAGCTGCACTCCCAACAGCAGTGAAAAGTTTCCTCAATGATAACGGGTTAGAGATTCCCTCACCTCCTTTCCTATCTGTTGTTCATACATTAGAAAGGAAAAAAATCACATTCTAGTACACTTTTTTCACAGATATCGATTTGATGAGACGAGGCCAGGCGTGATCACTGTTAGGCCCAAATTCCGTCACAGATGAACTATCAACTAGTATACGGGAGTTTAGAATCTTGTTATTTCACCCTGAGCCATAGATGCTACTTCATTGTTTTAGTTTGAGGCGCTTTGACTCAGCTTTGTTTTATCAGTAAATGTTTGTTGAATGACACCCATGTACATTATTAGCTTGCAGGATCTTTTTCTGAACTACGGAAATAATTGGCTCATTCTGTTTTGGCAACGTCATAAATTGTCGGGATCTGGCTCAATGTATTACACCTGAGTTATTGGTGGATTTATTAATGTTCTTGCTTCTGGATGGGATGGATGTTTGTCTACTCTGATTCCTGATCTTTCCCATCTTGACAAAAATGATCACTACTAATGCAAATTGGATGTATCATCATTCTTTAAGAGAAGGGGGCGGAGATGGCATGCCATTGTCAAGCATACCAGTTTCGGACAAACCAATACTTCAATTTCCCCCAGAGATTCGCATGTCAGATTTGCACTACAAATGCTTCTCAATTCTTGTAAATATAAGATGGCAATGATAATGGAACAAAGCAGAAAGAAGAAGATAAAACAAAGCTAATCCATGCTAATGCAATCCTCAATCGTAATGAGCTCCAATTCAGTTGTATACTTTATCAAGGTGCTGAAGATTTGCAGGTGAAATAACTTTCTGAAGCATGCTACTTCCTGTATGAGCATATCCTCTCCCATACATCCATTCCATTCGTGCAAATATTTGCAGGTGAGATTTGCAGCAAAATATTGCTCAACGATTATAAAAAACATAGGATCAATATTAAATAAGAGGTTTCTCATCTTAATCATTAAAGATTATCAAATAATCAAAGCCAAGAAACTTCAAAGCCCATCAAATTCTCATTTGAAATCCCATCTTTTAAAAAGGCTGTATCATCCAATTCAACATTAATATAAATAAAGTACACAACTTTAAAAAATTTCTACAAATAATAAATAAACAGAAGAATTAAAACTAGACTTTACAAAGGGAAGAAGGATAGCCTTAGTGTTAGGATGCTCCCACTCCACTACTGACCCCCACCATTCATTAGGATATATATATCGATATCCTTAAGAGAAGGGGGAGGAGATGGCTGGCCATTCTCAAGCCACGGAAGACAAAATGGCATCCTCTTCAGCTTCTGACATTTTCTTAACCAAAATGCTCCGATAGAATCGCAAATCAATTTTGAACTACAAATGCTTTTCTGTTCTGCTAATTCATACAATCTCATACTTCTTAACTTTGAGAGTTTGAATTCAGTGCTGCAGCTGATGCTTTCTTCACTCATGACCCCTTCTTCATCTGATCTATTTCCTACTATCTCCTCCAGTTTCTCACACTCAAAAACTCTAATCTTTTCCAGGTTTACAGAAAATATATCATTATATAGCTAACTCCCCAATAAATACAGTCCAGCATGGCCCCAATAATCTTCTTCTTCTCTGTTTACAAACATAAGCTTGGATCTCTTTAAACGTGATGCTATCCATCCAGTGCTGTAGCCCTTAGGCGAAAGGGATTCTCGTTGTTGTAGTCATAATCTTAATCGGACTGAGGTCTCGTTTTTGTTTCTGCTAACCCGCGGCATGATCACAGTAGTTATTTTCCTATGTTCTGCTTCTAGCTCTTTATGTCTTCTTACTCGATCAGGAGGCTGTGTTTTGCGGGAGGATTTGCTCTTCTTCTGCTACAACCCTAAGTGCTGCCTGTTGCTGTTTTATCAAACAGATTTTGATATGTATTTGCAGCGAGTCATGAAGCATCTCTCGGATTAGTTTTGCTTCTCATTGTTCTCCTTCGGTTTACTTCATCACCTTTGTCACCAATGCAGCAAATTTTTCACGATTTCATTAAGCCAATTATTTGCAGGCTTGTTGAACATAAACAACGATTCTGGAACCATAACATCTTTGTCAGTGAATTCTGCAACTCAGTCAAGTGCACAGTTGGAGCAAGAGCTGAATCAATTGCTCCACTGCTGTCAACATCAACATGCCAAAAACCCACAAGGAATTTGCTCAATTACCACTCAATTGACTGGTTGAAAAAATAAAAAGAAACTACAGCAGTTTACAGCAAGATTGAAATAAGCGACAGAAAAATAGACCAACACTTTAATTATCAGATCAGGAAAAACCTCAAAAGAAAAGAAAAGAAATTAATGTTACATCGAAAGCAGAACTGAAGAAAAATCAGCTCCGAGCAACATGTTAAAGCACTGCAGAAGGTACTCGAAATCAATATCAGTGCATTTTAAGGAATTGTACCAACAAACCTGCGATGGTAGGTTTCAGGTGATTAGTTGAATTTGGAAAGATTGAGTGCCTAAGTCATGGTCCCACGCCCTCATCCCCACTGTTACATATTCTGAAGGTTAAGAGAAGGTGCATCAAAACCACTAAAAGAATATGTATGCTAGAAGTTGATCTTAAAGCAAGAACATTTAGTTAGGAACTGTCTTTGGCCCTTTAAAGGAAATTCCAAAAAGAAAACTTGGATGCCTCTTCATAAAAATAAAAAATAAAAAATCATGCATAAATCACACAAACAAATGAGTGAAAAGCTTGGCCTTCATTCATCTCCAAGCATACAACCCCATTGAGATAGGTCTCTAATGCAGGTAGAAGATAGAAAGACAGCAAACAAACATGGAGAAGACATGGTTTTTTTATGAGCAAAAAAGGTTAAATTCACAGTTTTATTATAAAAATAAGTATAATAATGTTTGTTCTTT
The DNA here is from genome assembly GCA_015708895.1 of Populus ilicifolia. Taxonomy (NCBI): domain Eukaryota; kingdom Viridiplantae; phylum Streptophyta; class Magnoliopsida; order Malpighiales; family Salicaceae; genus Populus; species Populus ilicifolia. Next base: position 467,283 of record SRLM01000842.1, on the reverse strand, counting down.
TAAGAAGTTTATAAGATCTTTAAATAAGCAAAAAAANAAAAAAAAAAAAAAAAAAACACTATCACTACTATGAAACAAATCAAAATCCAAAAGCATAAAGGAGATTAACACAAAATCTAAAATAAAACAATAAATCCAGAAAAAATAACAAAATTAGCTCAAACATCATCATCTAGGTCTAATTTTAAGAGATCCAATGGCCTAATAAAAAACAGAGGTTCTCAATTAAAAACTACTTATAAAATCACCTAGAAAAAATTAAATCTAATCCAACCGGTGAGTCTTCTATTATCGTTTTTTTAAGCTATTATTTTGGTTTGTACCTTTCTGTGACAGATGCTCTTTCGACTGCTCACAACCTTCCGTTTCTACAAGTCTGGCTACATGAGTCACGTTCCTGTAATTAACTCAATTGCCTCGTCCAATGTACCAATCTGCCTTACTATATGTTTCGCCTATTACTTCCATCTCCATACTCGATCAGTCTGCACTGTATGATAGCTAATTCACCAGTTATAAAGGTAAGTGAAGAAAAGAATCTGATGAAGACCAGCAATATAACATAGAAGGCTAGAAAAGAAAACAGCCAAGAAACTAGGGAGTCATATCAAGTACCAATCATGAATCAGGCACAAGGACAAAACAGAACATAAGATCAAGATAAGAAGGAGTCGTTAGGAGAACATCTGCCAGGGGGAAGACTTGTACAAACCAGAAGCTGAAGGAAACAGATACCAAAGATGCAAGACTTGTACAAACCAAACAAATAATCGAGTGAAGATGGAGAGGCTTACATCAAATTTGACAGGCATTTCATGAACTCCAGACAAAGGAAGAAATCAGATTTGTCACAGCACTGAATCCACATGGAAATTTGTTTGTGTGGCCATCTGCTGCAAAATTAAGAATCATTGATGGAAACCTTTAAAAAATGAACCTATCGTTACAAATCAAGAGTACGACTGGTCTAGCAAGCATGGCTAGGAAAATTTGACGAAATTACCTACCTTGAAAGTCGATGATTAGATCTTTCAGTGCAACAAGATAGCATGATTCCTAGACCATAAGGAATGGGCACGTAGGGAGATACAAGTTAAGAAAAAAGAAGCAGAGAGATGGAAAGAAGAAATCTCAAAGAAGAAAATGACTGAGGATTAAGGCTTACCACTAAGAAAGTGATTTTTAAGCCGCAAAGGATAGCAGGACATCCTCTCACTTGAATGATATAAAGGACAAACATGAAGTCAGCTTCTTGGATTTGTGGGGTTCTTGCCATGTAAATCAATAAGAATATTTTTTTAAGGTTGGGATGATAACAACAAAACGAGGAGTGTAAAGGTCTTGAGGAAACCTTGTAGATGAATTGGCCAGAATGTGTTGCTCTCCAAATGTTTCACTTGTCTTCGTCTTGCTTCCTTACTAATATACATACATCAATCATGAAATGGTTATGGTTGAGGCTAATTCACTAAAATTAAATTAGAGAGAGAGAGGAATTAGAACAAGATGCCTACCTATATGGCGGATAACTCGTATTCGTCAGGTCCCAAAAACTCTACAAAGGGACGAAGGACATCCTTAGCTTTAGGTTGCTCCCACTCCACCACTGACTCCCACCATTCTTTTGGATATATCTCGATTTCTTTAAGAGAAAGGGGAGGAGATGGCTGGCCATTTTCAAGTAACGGAAGATAAATTGGCATTCTCTTCAGCTTCTGACATTTTACTATCCCAATTTGTTGGAGAGAGTCGCAGATCAGTTTTGCACTACAGAAGCTTTTCAGTTCTGGTAATTCATACAATTTCAGAATTCTTAACTTTGGTAGTTTGAATTCGACGCTGCTGCTGCTTTCTTCACCCATATTTGAACTTGTTGCTATTATCTCCTCCATTTCTTCACATTCTTCAACTCTAATACATTCCAGGTTTACGAGGTTTGGCAGCAAGACAAGAGGGAACAACTTCTTCGTTCTTCTACATCCATAACAATGCAACTTTTTAAGATATGAAAATATACCTTTATAAGATGGAGATGGAAGTGTAGCTGAGCAGAACCAAGAAGATGAAACCAAGCTCTCCATGCTATTGCAATAAGAATTGTCCATGACCTCCAGATCAATTGCATAATTTATAAGGGAGGAAACACCATCACAATAAAAAATGATCAGTTGTTGAATGTCATTTGGGAACATGACCTGAAAATCTCCATCTTTGTTGATACCCAAGTTACCCAACCAAACAGTTTTACCTCTATAATAGCTTTTTATTTCGTATTCCTCAAACTGTCCTACAAAAATTTGGTATGTGCTCAGTGATTGGGTCTCATCCCGAGATTTGAGATACTCCACAAAGTCAGAGCAACCTTCAAAATGGCATTCCAAAGTTTCCAACTTCCTTAAGCACCCTACTTCCTTTCCTTTGACTGTTATCGGAGCACTAGGAATCTCCTCCTCTAACACAAAGACTTGCAGGTGAGAGAGTTTAGGTAATATCCCACTAGGAAACTCCTTTTCACCACATGCATGGAGTCTAAGATACCTCAGGTTGGATAGACATTCCATTCCTTGATGCATCTTTTCAAGTGCAGTCAGAGAAAGATCTAACCTCCTCAGTGCCCTGAGATTTTTCAATGATGGTACATCCCTTAAGTTCTCGCAACCAATGAGCAATAATGCGGTGAGACTTATCAAGTCAGAGACAGAATCAGGCAACTTTTCAATAAATGTGTAAGACAGATCGAGGACCTTGAGCCCAAGCAAGTGCTTGAAAAATGAATCAGCAATAAATCGCAACCCTTGATTAAGACATAGCAATAGAGTTGAAGGATTGGGACACCTCGGTGAATGGCTTGAGGGAATTTCTTCAATTTGATTTTCTATTAGTGAAACCCTTGTAAGATTCTCTGTCCACTCCTCTGCAGCCGGCAATTCTCTTATTTGTGCACCTGCTTTAACCATGCCTTGACAGTTCTCTTGCTGTATTTTGATGGTCATGTCCCTAATCAAGTAATGCATCTTGACAGCTCTAGTATCATCATGACAGATAAATCTTTCCAATAAACAGACATTTTCAAGTTTATTAAGCATCGTGTGGCCCTCGTCATATGCTGATTGCCTGCTCCTTGCTCCTTCCATTAATCCCTCGTCGATCAAATATCCTACCAACTCCTCCCTTTTAATAACATGGTCTTCAGGAAATAACGCACAGTATAAGAGACATTGTTGCAACGCAAAATCGTCCAACCGGTCATAACTAATCCTCAATAATTGGTATACCTCATCTTCCATGTCCTTCAATTTTGATTCTTTTAATTTCTTTAACGTATTCCTCCATTCATGGATGTCATCCACTCCCCTCAAGCTTCCTGCAATTGTAATAATTCCCAAAGGCAAACCCGCGCATTCCCTTGCAACATCTATTGCAATTCGTTCCATTTCTGGAGAGAGTGTTATGTCATGTCCAAGTTTCTCCACGAACAAAATCCAAGTGTAATGTTTTGAATAAATGAGTAGGAAAATACAATAAAGCTCTTGGTGGCTTAAAACGTGGGTATAAATGAATGAGGGGTAGTGTACTAATTCAACAAAAACTTGATAAATATAAATAGAAAGTAAAAAAAAAAAAACAAAAGAAGTGATCTGAAATTTGAGAGAGAATCGGCAGGAGAGAGAAGGGAGAAAGAAGAAGAAGAGAAAAGAGGGAAATTAGAAGAAAAATAGAAAGAAGTTGAAGGAAATAAGTTAAAAGGTAAGATTATATATAAATATATGTTGATTAAGTTTTAATTTTGATTTTGATAAATGTTAGGGTTTTGAAAATTTGTGTTTTAGGTTTGATTGATGAATTAATTGAATGTTATGGGTTTGATTGTTATGGGTAATTGATTATTTGGTGGATTTTGAGAGATTGAATTGAAAGATGATGATTTTGAGTTATGATTTTGTTTGAATGGTGAAATTGTGTTGGAAATCAGGGGATAACAGGTAATCTGTGAAAATTATGGGTTTGAGGTTGAAGATGATGAAAATTCAATTTGGTCCCTCACTTTTGGAACATTACAGTTTAGTCCCCAAACTTTGGAAAATTACAGAACGGTCCCTGGAGCGTATTCTGAGATTCTGAACAGAATAAAATATGAATTATGGGCAGAATTACTGTATAGTTATGAAATTTTAAAACTTTCAATTTAGTCCTCTAATTTGATAAAAATTACCATTTGACCCTAAAAATTTGGTAAAATTCCAGAATGGTCCCTGGAGTATAATGAGATATTCTGGACAGATTTTAGGATTAATTATGGTCAGAATTTCAGTATATTCATGGATTTATAATAAATTTTAGTTTGGTCCTCCAATTAGATGGAAATTACAATTTGGCCCTAAAAATGAGATAAATTTCATATTAGTCCCTAGCTGTGATGTTAGCTTTTTCAGATTGGTTTGATGAATAATTTAGGTTTATTTAGTAAATTATTACCATTTTATTATTTGTTTTATTATGAAATAGATTTCGGGAAAACCGTTAATTTTTGAGTTTTTAAGAAAATAACTAATTTAGTCTAAAAACATATAAGGTTATGGAATAGACTCTTAGTTAAATGTATTAAATAGATTGTATATTCTTTTGAGTCATTCTTGAATACGTTTCCTTTATATTCAGATAATCCTGATATTCTACCGGCGGGACGTTAGTAGGATTTTCTTCGGTGTCTGCTTTTGACTTTTGTTTTGCTTCGAGTCAGGTGAGTGGATAATTTTCCATATGCATGAGAAATATTATAAATATTTGATTTGTTAATATGAATTGGATCATGCTTCTTGATAATATATATGATGATTATTATCCTTGTTATAATAAGCATGATCATTTGTTGAATCTGAATCCTTGATATGAATCGGTATGTATTTTGAATCGACTTCTGAATTGATAGCTCCTCATTTGATTGATGTCATGAGTTGAGCCTTGAGATATTAATATGTCTGTTTGAGTATGATTATGACCCTTTGGTATGTCAGTCAGAATACCCATGCTAACAGGGTAGTGTTAGTCTTTGTGCACATCGTATCTGAACCCTAGTTGGTCGGGGGAGTCACCAACCTGTGTGGACTGATCATCCCACAGTACGGAGCCTCATGCTCATTGCATTTTGATTTTCTGACGAATTTTACCATATGATATTCTTGTTATGACCTATTTGAGAAACCTTTTTTATAAGAACGTAAAGCCATACTTGTATATATATTTCTCATTGTTGTATTATCTTGTGTGTGTATATTGAACATTATCTACTCACTGAGTTGTTGAACTCACACTCTCACTATTTATCATTTTCAGGCTTATAGCTTGATAGCAAATCACTTTTGTTGGACCTTCAGAACCTGCTCTTTTTGGTTGTAAATTTGTACATATTCTTTTATGTCTAGTTAGTGCTTCCAAACTATGAAATTATATTAACTCTTGTATTAAGACAATTCAATTATATTATAAAGTTGATTTTGTTATTAATGTTGCGTTGAACTCTGATTGAGTTAGGATAAGTTTGTGTGTGAGTTTGGGTTCGCATAGGTATGGAACCTTGGAGGGGAACCTTTTCTATGTGCCGGTCATGGATCCGGGATTCGGGTCGTGACACCAAGCTTCTCTCTTAGAGAGTGGCTTCACTTTGATTTTATGTTGGCTACCTATCCGTTGACAAATTCTCTTTGATCGAGTTGTCATAATAAGCTTGCATCCTTTCAATGAAATAGGAATTCCCACTTTGTGCAGCTCAAAAGAGTTCCATAAATCATCTAAAATGAGAATCCATTTTTTTTTCTTCATTAGCTCTTTTGACAATTCCACAGCTCTATGTAGCTCATCCTCTTCACTAGAAAGATTTAAACCTATACGCCTTGAGATATTGTTCTGTAATTTATTAATGTTGAAATCTTGAGAGACAGTAACCCAATAAACATGATGAGAAATATCTGGTCTTCTGAGAAGTTTATTATGGATATGTTGCAACATTGTTGTCTTCCCAACTCCTCCCATCCCGTAAATGCCAATGGTTGATATTTCATCATCCATTAACCAGGACAATATCATATTTGTATTCTCTTCAAATGCTCGACCCACTAGCTTTGTGGAGCTAGTAGGTAATGGATCTCCTCTGGTCTCACTTACGTTGTATTTAAGGCCTCTGAAAGAGCTGGATCCTGCTCCATGCTGCGCTACTTCTCCAGTCCCGTTCTCTAAATCATCCTCCATTAACAAATTATGGAACTCATCCCAGTTTATTTCAATTGCTTGACCCATTATATCTAATGCTTGTATCGTTCCTAGGTCTCCAGCCAAACTGTCGACTTTATTGTTTCGTTCTTGTGGGCTGGTTGACATGGCATAATCATTAGCGTTGCTTGAACTTGCTAAGATTTTATGTCTTTTGCTGCCACCATGCATGGCTAGGAAGGCGGCTTCTTGAACTTCTCTGGGCACCTGACCACAAATGGAAACACCATGCCCTCTCTCTCCTGATAAATGCCATTTGATCCTCGAAATGGAAGTATAGTTGGCAAATAAATGCCCACAAAACTAGCACTTCATGCTACCATCTTTCATATCTTCAACATCATTCCAAAATGGATCGTTTGATCGAACCATTTTTCTGCTCGAAGTTCAGTAACGAGGGCCTAAAGTATAAAAAAAATACATGGATGTCAAAATATTCACCAAAAAAAGTAATTAATTGAAGTTAAATTAATTTTAAAAAAACATTCTAAACCTAAAATAGTAAGTCAAGAGTTGCCCATTGAAATCCCGTGTTGTATGTCTGTTAGATTAATTCAAAACAGTAACATTTTAGCTTCTTTACACTAATAAAATCATGTTGTTTTGGACCCAAAAATATTATCTTATTTTAAATAAAAAAAATCTTGGAATTAGATTTGGTTGAGTCAACCAGTAGATCAAACTAGATTTTATCATGTCAACCTATAAACCGATTCAAAATAAAACTCAGTCCTAGTTAAGCTTTGGCTTCTTGGTTTTCAGATTGACTCATCAGGTAAAGTTTGTTTTAAGGTTAATCTATTATAAATCTTTTATATTCACCTAAAAAGATCAATTTTGTAAGTATTTATATGAAAAAAAGAGAGGAAGAAGCAGATCTGAATATATGATGATACGAAAGAGATTGCTCCTTTCCTTATATAATAATATCTACATCTTGCCTTCTTCTTCTTTTTTTTTTGAAAAACAAATTCCATAGATAGTCAATAGGTTTAGGATAACCAATACGGCTTGCAAAAATCAAACAATTAAGCATGGAAAACAGCATGGTTTAAAAATGAGAAAAATAACGAACGAATAGTTTACCTGTGCCTGAAAATTATTCCCCAACTACGTGATGGTTTTGCTCAAATCAGAAAAAAAAAAACAGAGAATGGTTTAGAAAATGGAGGTGTAAGGGAAAGGAAACTACTGTAAAACAATGGTAGATGTGGAAGATATTATTACAGTAGCAATCCTTAGTAATTGAAATGATAAAGGCACATCAATCCCCCGTGCTTTACCTTGTAATCAGGGAAAACAACAGTACCTAATCCCATTGAACTAATATTTAATATCACACCTTCCACGTATGATATACCTTTAGAATATCTTATTGTATGGTATTTAATCAAAAATATATGTTGTGGAAACTTTACAAGAAATTAATACTTGAATTTCCAGTGTTAATGAGTCTTAGGTTCCAAGAACTTGCTCAGACACTATAGAATATATTTGGCGATGTGTTGTGGTATGGTTGAAAATATATTGTATAGAATCTTCTTCCTTGACTTGTAGTTTTCTCTGCCACAGTAACACACGATGGTGCAACACTGCACTGTCTACATCCCACATATGCTCAGTATGGATTTACTTGTAGCTTTGTTGGTTCACGAAGCCTAACCAACCCCAAAGTCCCCGAGCTCCCCAGCTTTTACGGAAGCGCATGCAAACCAGTGGGATATATAAAACAGAGATGCAAAATCATGGCCAGGCCATTCATAAAGATTAAGATTTGCCAATATTTCCAAAAAGTATGGCAGAGAGTTAAACATGGTTTATCTGAGCATCAATCAGATGTTTTAGATCCAGTGGTAGTGAGTCCTAGGGCATCTCCCAAGTTAAATGTGCTTCTCATTGTTCTCCTCCCGATTCCTCCATTGCCCTTCCTCATCATTGCAGCAAATTCGCCATAGTCTATTTGTCCATCCTGCAACACAATTTCCATCATCACATGTTAGTCAGGAGCTCCTACAACTCCCAAAACAAATGTAATGTGCTTCTGAATGATTTGTCCGAGTAAAGCTCCAAGATTCTTTATTTTATGAGGGGAAAAAATGGATTGAAATGACAGTACATAATGGACTTACATTATCTTGATCGATTTCTTTAATCATCTCATCAAGGTGGAGCTCGCTTAGGCCAAACTCTTTGCAAGCTTGTTGAAGCTCATCAATGGTTATGTATCCACTGCTATCTTTGTCGAAGAATGAGAAAGCAGACACTAAATTTTCCTCTCTCTCCAATTTATTCAAGTGCACAGTGGCAGCAAGAAATTCACCATAATCAATTGTTCCACTGTTGTCAATATCAGCCTGCCAAACATACCCACAAAGCATGCACTTGTTCATTTTCAAGTCAACTGAATGGTCGAAAAAACAAGACAGAAACTACCGAGGATTCGAGCAAGTTCTCTTACAGCATCCATCAGATCCTTTATCTCAGACTCCATTAGTTCAGAGCCTACTCGCCTTAATCCATCTTTTAATTCATCAAAAGTTATTGTTCCGCTGTTGTCTGTGTCAATCATTTTGAACAACTCTTTCAAACCACCAATCTCTTCTTCAGAAAGCCTATCTGCTATGACCTAAAATTCATTACAAGAATCACTATGCATCACTTCAGGTTGAGGTCAGCATTACAGCATACAAACATAGCTACACTCATAGATACACACATATGTGAGCAAGTGCATGCAAGTGAGTCTGTATAAGTTTGTTCCAGGTATCAAAATTAATTATGAGTACCGAGTTACCAAACAAATGAAAAAAATTAAAATTTCATTGGATATGTTAAACAACTAAGATCTAAAACTTAAGCTAGTAGAGTACCATATATCCAGTATCACTCTATTTATATTATCTTCATGTTTCTTTAACATTCCATGTTCGTATTGAATCCATTATGAGTGAGGTACTGAGTTTGACAACTAAGTTGATGATCTTTTGGAAAATGACTCTGACACCATGTTAAATATGATATTAAGGACTGTTGACTTTTCTAATCTCTGTGCATGCAAACACTTCTCTTATCTCTATGTATGCGAGCAAAGAAGTCAATAAAGGGACCCCCAAATAAAGTAGTTGTCATGCAAATAGTTGAAGCATCACTAAGCCCTGGTTTTTTAGAGGTAACATAATCAGTTTACTTAACAATCAACATGGTTGATTTAGTCATAGTTTTTTTCAACGGAACCAATAATATAATCCAAGAAAACTACTACACATCTGCAAGAACCTTACACGCAAAGCCATCTTCTTAAGCTTGTTCATTGCAGAGAACTGTTTCAGCCGCGACAAAACAGCAGAATCGAGAGGTTTATCTGGGGCAATTCTGTCATCCACGATCCATGGGTGGCCTGCACCACAGGTCACATAGGTATCATGATGTAGCAACATCCATCAATAATCACTGTGCTGGTACTTGTTTAAGCCTAATACTCCTAAATTCCTGTTTAAAGAAAATTGAAGAGTCTTACAGAGTACTTCATGAGCAGTTAGTCTTTTCTTTGGATTCCGTTCAAGCATTTTTCTAATCAGATCCTTGGCACTGTCTGAAATACTAGGCCATGGTTCAGATTCAAAATCTAATTTGCCTTGCAATATCTGCTTGAAGATCCCGATTTCAGTTTCTGACATTTATAGCAGAGTAAAAGAAGAAATAAATTATTGTCAGTAAAAATTATTGTCAGTAAAAGTCAGTAGCAGAAAAACTCAATTCTTAGTAGCCATCCCTATCCAGAACTTGATTTGCCATCAGCGCAGGAATAAAAGAATTATTACCGGCCCAAAAAGGCGGTACACCACTTAATAGTATGTACAAAATAATTCCTGCACTCCATACATCTGCTTCAGGTCCATAATGTTTGCGCAATACCTCTGGCGCAACATAGTATGGACTCCCAACAACATCACAAAAAGTTTCGCCTGAAAATCCACATGATTAAGTATGCGTCAGACTGAGGCAGACAACAATATTAAATGATGATAAGGTTGTGTTAAATAGCAATGGTTTCGGAGCAATGAGGGCAAAAAGTTTAATTTTGAAATGTGATGCAATAATTGACTACAATCCACTTTGAAGATTTCTATTTATTCAGAATCAATGTTATGAAGTTTGCAGGTACATGCAGGCAAACACGCATGCTGTAAATCATAAGACAGAAATTGTTTCCCAGCATGCAGAAGCTTACAATAAACCAATGGAGTTTTTTTTTTTTTTTCCCAAAAGAAAATGTGTAAATGACATTTGTATAAGAATCTGATAACCTATACGAGGCCAAATTGTCCACGTATAGATGAGGTGAGAGAGATATTTTAATAATCAGGTGAGAAAACTTTAAGATGAGAACACTCAGGATTTCAACAAGAGGAAAAGAAAGGACAGCTGGAAGAATAACTGAAATGGTTGAGGGAGAAGAGAGGTGAAGCATGCACTGCTAGAACCTCTAGAAAATGAATCAAATTTAATTCATTCAACACAAGGACTAACACATTCGAAGTAAAATAGCTACCAAAAAATAATCAACTTCGTGCAAGCATGTTAAGGGATCGTATGAGGTACTGGCAAGCAACTTGTGACTAATTCTAAGCAATTATCTCATCTTAGAGTACTAGAATGGAGAGTATTGAGCATCAATAACTTTGGTCGAGGGAAAAGAAACAAAATCTTTGAAGCACAACCACATTGTAGTTATATATTTCTTGGTTAATTATTGAAACATTGACTGCTGGGAGCATGCTGCGACATTTGGCAAAGGCTCTTTTGTCTAACAATGCAATGGCCCAGATTGGGTCCCCCACTTCAAGATAAAATCAACTATTTCAAGCAAGGAAGTATTCGAAGCCCTTGTTAAATGCATGGACATGCTTGACCAGAAAAATGATGCAGGTTCATTTTGAATGGTCAATGTCCCAAGACTTCAAGGGCCACATTTCTGAATGAAGGGATCAATCACTCCTTGAAACAAGCTCATTGAACATCTGGTGTTCAATTCAAAGGCATTTCAAGAGAATGGGCAATTTGGAGCCAGAGACATTGGTGTCTTAACGATGATCAATTGTATTAGTAAAGTCCTAATTATCAAAAATCAATCCCAACTAAGGTATTAAATATAATGATAACGAGGGTTTTGGACATACAGTGAAGGAACACACACATAATCCCAGATCAAAATCTTAATCAAGTCAGTCAAGAAAGCAGGCAACCCAAATCTAAATTCAATCAATAGCACCAAAACAAACACTAAATCTGAAGAAAAACAGAACCCATCAAAGAAAACACAAGCAAAACATTAAAAAATTGGGAAAAAGGTAACACCCAAGAAGTGAAGGAACCAGACCTGGCTTGTAGAACACAGAAAGCCCAAAATCAGTGGCCTTCAGAGGAGCATCCTCCTCAACACTGTGAAGTAAGAAGTTCTCAGGCTTAAGATCTCTATGCATGACACCAAGTGAATGACATGCCTCAACAACCCCAACAATAGTTTTCATCAATTTAGCAGCCTCTTTTTCACTATAATGCCCCTTCTTAACAATCCTATCAAAAAGCTCACCTCCTTCACAAAGCTCCATCACCAAGTGAACACAAGAAATATCTTCGTATGCCCCACTAATCCTAACCACATGTGGGTGCTCAGACAAATGGTGCATTATCTGGATTTCCCTCCACACATCCTCGTAATCTTCTTTGCAAAGAAGCTTTCTTTTTGGTATTGACTTGCAGGCATACTTTTTTCCTGAGGTTTTATGAGTACAAAGAAAAGTCGTACCAAACTGCCCCTGACCGAGCTTCCTCCCTAAGCTGTAATGGTCTCTTAAGTTCTGGGTCTTGTAAGGAAGCACCCATTTAGGCCTTGATGACAGTGAAGGAGCACTAGACGATGAGGGTTTTGGTCGATCATCCATGGTTAGAGACTCAAAACCTGGAGCGGGTTCAAAAGGACTCAAGAAAAAGCTTCAGTCTTGGGTCTTGAATCCCTCTCTCCTTCTCTCTCTCTCTCTCTCTCTCTCTAGTGATGAGAACTGAGAAAGAAGACTTTTTTCGCTGTCTGATTAATGGGTAAACTACAGCTTACTCCTTATAGTATGAAAAACTGACTCATTAGTATTTGTAGTTTCATAAATTTATACTAAGGCGATTTTTTTAAATCAAAGCTATTAAACCCGGTTGATCTATAATCCAATCCAAAAATTATGTTATAAATTAGATAGATTAAATCTAAATTGATTAAAAAATAATATTATTAGAATTTTTAAAGTAAACAATACATCATTTTATAAAATAAAATAAAAAAGTTAAATCGAGTTTTGATACAATTGCTAACTAGATCAATTTTCTCTTAATTTCTTTTTAAAAATCCATCTAAGGATCAGTTCTAGGTTGTCTAGGTCTTGAGTTAAATTTATTTTATTATTTAATTAATTTTTTTCTTGGTAAATATAAAAATAAAAATAGAAGGAGGCAAGCCGAAGAAATTTAACTAGAAAAGAAGGATTTTACGGGGGGGAAAGAAACCCAATGGATTAACCAAGGACTATTTAATTATTTTAATATAATACAAGGTTTAATCAATTAGTCTTAAGAAACTATAGGGACTAAGTTGCAATTAAGTCTATGATGAGTAGACTAGATTCTCTTTTAGGACATGGACACGAGTCTCTCACTCTCTCTCTCTCTAGCTGACTGTGTATCTAACTTTTTCCATAACTGAGATCTAGACAAATTCTCTTGTCTGTCTGAGATTCCTTTCGCCCTTTCTATGGGCTGCTTCGGCTTGTGGTTTGCGATCAAGTGGCCACAGTCTTCCATTATTTTAGTAGCAAAACCTGCAACTTGGGCTTTCATTGTCTAGAATGAAGAACTACTTTCATAACTCAAAAAATAATCCATTCCGATCGAATGATTCATGAATTTTTTTTTAATAAAAGATATCTTGGATTAGATTTTAGTTCGTCTTTTTAATGTTATTAAAAATAGAGTATTCAAATCAGAATTACAATTTTAAAACTTGATTTATATAAACTATGAATTCTAATAAAAAAATTAATTCAAGTTTTACTTTAAAAAAATAATATTAAAACAATCAGTATAAANCAACAGCTCACCCTTCCATCTTTACATGCATTGAAAGGTCCTTGTTTGTTGCCTTTATCAAGAGCACAAGAGACTTCTTGTTGTACAACTTTTTCATACAGTCTCTGCTCTGAGCTTCATCTGGGAACTCTTCTACTTCTTGCACCTACTGTCTCATTACAGTACCTCGTTGGATCCTCTGGGTACTCCTACATAATCTCTGTGTGTACTTGTGCTTTTTCTGCTCTTCAGATTTCTCCCTATTCCTTGTTTATGTTTGACAGCAGCTCATCCTGTCACAACATCTATCCAAGTCAAAATAGGGTGCCAATCTTCATATGTATTTCTCTACCATTATCAAG
>SRLM01000842.1:328351-453331 GCA_015708895.1 Populus ilicifolia | reverse complement strand
GGGTCACAACGGTCCCGCTTAAAACCCAATCTCCTAGATAGAACTTCTTAGGTCATATCTATCCATCGTACTGTCTTTCTGTATATACAACTATTTGCTAGCCTTATCGCGGCATTTCTTTACAAGTGATCTGGGGTATCCTGGTTTTATACCTGATTTCTCAACATCTGGTGAGACTACCAGTGCTCAGATTCGTCAAGATTGGTCTTAATCAAATTTCACTCTCCACCTCAAATTGTCCACATGATCGGGTGTTTAGAGTGTCCCAATTTTACCTTCCCTTAAGGCAATTAAAATTCCCCACATAATAGTTCACCACATGTAATTGGGCAAACATGTGTGATTTCTTCTTCTTTAGCTCCATCGACCACCATGATGACCATCATATGCCTCTTGATCGGGCAATCTCTCTTTAATAATTCATCACTACAATCTCTGATCTTAATCTCAATGATCGGACCGTACCATTGCATCCGGAACGATCAAATTAGCTGGAAACAAGTCTGAAATCGTCCAAATCGCACTTCAGACGGCTAAGACTTGATCAAAACAATTTTAGCCTGTTTAACGGCCCAGATTCAATCTCAGAACCGGTTGCACGTAGACTCCGCCACACAGGATCAAAATTCAGGGAGCTGACGTGGCTGTAATGACGTGTCATCCACGTAGGACATATAGGTCAGCCAAATCTGACATGGCAGTTTGACTGGTCAGAGTGCTGATATGTCAGGTGACGTGTCTGATGACTGTGCAGAACTGCTGACGTGGCTGATGACGTGGACAATCACCCCCCGGCGTGTGCGACGGTTTCCGACATCCGATTTCGACGCGGTTTTCACCAGTGACTTCGTCTCTTCCTCCTCTACACAGTGGTATGGTCAAAACACAATTTTGACAACTTTCATTTTTGAGCAAAATCAAACACCACTTTAAACCGAACGCTCTGATACCAATTGTTGGGAAATCCGATCGGCGATGTTCTGATACTTGCTCATAGGAGGCCAAGCACACTGACACAATATTTAACGTGGTTCGGCAAAACCGCCTACATCCACGGGAGAAGTCAATATATTTAGAGATAGAGAAAGAATACAAAACAAATACATTGAGGTGAATGATAACTTCATTCTACTCTACTCCCAACCCTCTCTTTGCTGCCATTGCAACTGCTGTAATGGCAGCAGCCTTGCTGCCATTGCAACTCTCTCTTCCTCTCTACTCTCTTCTCTCATTTTGCTCTCTTACATATGCCTCTATTTATAGGCATTCATGGAAGCTATTCTTGGTTTGTTGTCAACAATGGTGGCTACCAACTCTAACTCATTCAACAATGGTGGCCACCAACTCTAGCTCATTCAACAATGGTGGCTATCAATAGTCAATGGTTGGTGCCATCCATTTGTTGCACATGAAATGGCAACCAACCTAACAGATCCCACCTTTTCTTAGCTTTTCTACCAAACATAGGTTCAGAAAATGGAAATTTTCCAGAATAATTCATTTGATTTGCACGTTTTGTTTTCTAGTTTGTTGCTGATTTGATGTGACATAAATTAATGTTGGTAATTCTTTTCTAAGAGTTTGCTCTCAGAATAGAGATTGTAACTTCTTAAATAACTATTAAATCGAATTTTACAGGATAATAATAATCAAAATCCTAATTGGAATTGAAAAATAACATAAAACCTGAGAGTACACAAGATAGTTTCTCAGGGTCTCCTCCGTGAACCCTCAGAAACAAACCCAGTCCTGATGAACAGAAACAAAGGCCAGCTTTGAAGTCCTGTTTCACCCCGTCAATTCATACAAAAGTTGGATCACATGCAAGAAGCACACACATCATCCAAAATGTCCCATCTCTTAGCATTTTACTTGCTTCACAGCAAAAGCAGAAAAAAAAAGCTTATAGACACAGATGGGATAACGCAGCAAGACAGCAACTGGCAAAGACACAGACGGATGTTCTGGTGAAGGAGCTACCAGTACCTAGAAAATAGCACTAGCAAGGTTTTCAATAGATGATTCGAAGCCTGTCAAGGCAGGTTTTTCAGGATCCTTTTGTCAAGCTAACGTTGCAAACACAAACAACTACGAATATAGAGCCGGGGGGGGGTGTTACAACAGGTTAGGAAGTACAAATCACTATAAACTAAATATTAATCAAGGTCCCTTGCCTGTAAATACCAAGCTTTGATCTATGGTCATGGAGTCTTTTCTTGATCCTTTGTTGGAACCTGAAAAAGAGACTGTCATTAACCACAAAAATGTCAAACAACCGGTCCTGGATTAGTTTAGAGAACTTCAAACGCCAGATGCTCTGGAATCCAGGCTGATGGGTCGAGGGGCAAACTGTTGCAGCTTTCACTTTTGCGACATCAACACTCAGGCTCGAGGGGACCTCATGGATCTTTTTGTTTCGAGTAAATGACATTAGTGCACTGCGTATGGGTGTCTCATCTAATGAAACACAATTGCTTTATGTTTTCCAATCATTGTCCCTTTTTTCTGGAATAGTATACTCTTGCATCTTGCTTGGTTCAGTAGATAGCACCCGATCATTATGGCCAAGAGTTTCAACACTAAATCAATCAATGACTCAAGAGATTTTGCACACTATTTGTCTTCTCATTCCATGCTCGGCGCCTCCTATTTCATCTCTGATAACCTGAGCTTCTTTTGAGATGACTTGTAGTGGAAACTACTTCAAAATCTCTGGTATTTTTGTCACTCGAAAATGGTATGGACTCTGCAACTTGACAAGGCAAGAAACTAACTTCGGTTCCACTATTAGTAAAAAGAAATGTCATCTTTTTGCCAGGCTGGAGGTCGTTGTACTGTTAGAATATCGTTGAGGCTGGGTTTTTTTTCTTATGGTTATCTTGTATCAGGATGAAGTTGATGGCAGTCCCCTGTGAAACAATATAATCATATATTGTGGTTGCCATGTTTTTTCTACTATATATGTATAAATGTTTGTTTGTTTTTTTTTTCTTATAGTTATTGACCGAGGTTTCTTCCATTGATTATGGGAGCACATTTTCTAAGCGTAATACCAAATTGCAACTGTACTTCTGAATGTGAGTACCTGATAAGGCTGGTTTTTCAGGATCACCTTCTTCTTAAGAAAACCAGGGCTTCCACACTAACAGGGTGAGGGGGTGCGTGTGTGTGACAAACATAAACATCTACGATAACAGGGAAAGGGCGGAAGTACATGCATATTATAAACAGCAACGACAGCAAGGCAGCAAACTTATTAAAGCCCTCGGCTGATCAATACCAAGCTTTTACCCGTGGTCATGGAGTCGCGTGTGTATGACAAACATAAACAGCTACGACACAGGGAAGGGACGGAAGTACATATATATTTTAAACAGCAACGACAACAGGGAAAGGGACGGAAGTACATGCATATTATAAACAGCAACGACAGCAAGGCAGCAAACTTATTAAAGCCCTCTGCTGATCAATGCCAAGCTTTTACCTATGGTCATGGAGTCATTTTTTTATCCTTCTTTGGCACCCAAACGAGAGTATCACTATCTAGAAAGTGACAAACAGCAGGTCCTGGCTTAATTTTGAGAACTTGAAACGCCATATGGTCTGGACTCCAAGCTGATGTGTTCAGGTGGCAAACCGTTACAGCTTTCACTTTCGTGCCATCAGCACCCACTAATGGAACCTCATCAACCTCTGTGTCTGCGATTACATGGCAATAGTGCACTGCATAAGGATATCTCATCTTGTGACACACTGCTGCTTTATGATCTCCAATCATTCTCACCGCGGCTGAAACCGTATACTCTTGCTTCTTGCCTGCTTCGGTCGAGAGTACCCGAACACTTTGGCCAAGCCTTTCAACACTAAAATCAATTAATGACTCTAGAGATGTAGCACAATATTTGTCTTCTCCTTCCATGTTTGGCTCCTCGCATCCTTCTATTTCTTCTCTGATAAGCTGAGCCTCTTTTGAGTTGACTTCTACTTTAAAGTACTTCAAAATCTCTGGTATTTTGTCACTCGAAAATGGAATAGATTCTGCGACTTGACGGGGCAAGAAACTAACCTTGGTTCCACTCTCCGTAAAAAGAACTTCCATTTTTTTACCTGGATGGAGATCGTCGTACTGGTAGAATATCGTTGAGTCAGGGAGGGCAGAGTTTAGGGATTTTTTGTCGCCTCTTTTATACCTTATCCTATAACGTATTCTATAGGATCTTAGGATAACAGCAGCACTTACGTTTTCATTGGCGAATTCTCTGGTGATTGAAGGATAATGACCAGGTTGTAGAAGATATCTCAGGGCTTTTGGCAATGGAGTTTTGGGCAACCTTGAGTACCAATACTTCTCAGTAGGTGGAGAAACATCGCTAGGGAGGAAGGTGGCAACTTTCTTTGGTAAAGGGACATTGTCAGCAGCCACAGCCACTGTCGTGTGGGTTACACCGATGGTGTTAGCAGCGGTGGAGCAGGTAATGAAGAGGGAGAGAGTAAGAAAGAAGAGGAGGAGCAGTGCACAATAATTGGCTAGAGACATTTTTTTGAAGATAATGAAGAAGTGAGCAAATAATATAACACAAGTACGTGCCATCTTGCAAGTTGTTTGGTGGGACAAACAAACAAGGACTTGTGATGACGTCGCTTGTTCTAAGCACCAATAATGTTATAATTATCCTCTACAAATGTGTGTTTAGGCATGTGAGTATATGCGGGAAGAATCAAGCAATTCTGCCGATGGATCCCACCTTTTCTTGGCTTTTCTGCCACACATAGATTGAAAATGGAAATTTTCCAAAATAATTCATTTGATTTGGAGCTACCAGTACCTAGAAAATAGCACTAGCAAGGTTTTCAATAGATGATTCAAAGCCTGTTAAGGCAGCTTTTTCTGCCTTTTCAGTATCTTTTTGTGAAGCTAAACGTTGCAAACACAAACAACTGCGACAATAGAGGGGGGGTGACAACAGGTTAGGAAGTACAAAACGCTACAAACTAAATATTAATCAAGGTCCCTTGCCTATAAAGACCAAGCTTTGATCTATGGTCATGGAGTCCTTTCTTGATCCTTTATTGGAACCCGAAAAAGACTGTTAGGAACCACACAAATGTCAAACACCCGGGCCTGGCTTAGTTTAGAGAAGTTCGAGCGCCAGATGCTCTGGAGTCCAAGCTGATGAGTTGAGTGGCAAACTGTTGCAGCTTTCACTTTTGCGCCATCAGCATCTACTAGTGGAAAGTAAATCCCATTAGTGGGTGCTGAAGTCGCACCCACTAGTGTCTTTATAAATGAATAAAAAAAGAAAAGATGCATGTCCCATATAGAATTTAAGAAAGTAAAGCCCTCTGATCTCTTAAAGCCAAAGAATAAATCATATATATATCATTCCTTAAAAGGTGGTTACAGAAGGCAGGAAAACGAGCTATAATGACAGCTGGTATAACTGTAAAACAGCTATGACAAGTTTCTAGAATTAATATTTATAACAATATAACAGATCAGTAATAATAAATTCAATAATATCAAGTTAAGTAAATTGCGTAACAAACTCTTCTAGCCTTGGTTTATCATCCCCTCTCAAGTGAAAGGGTTTGGAAACTATACAAAGCTGAGTTTTGAGGAATAAGAAGTTTAAACTCATGAGGTGCTTAGCTAATAGATTTGTTGGCTGCTCTTCAGTAATAACAAAATGGAGTTGTGTCTTTTCTCTTGTAACTTGATCTCAGATGAAGTGAAGATCGATTTCTATGTGCTTCGTTCTAACATGAAACACAATTTTTACAGCAAGGGTTGCATCCTATTGTAGATTGTTTCAAGAGCTGTCAAGGAAGGAGCTGTTAAGATTTTTCTGTTTCAATTATTTCTAATTCTAGGAGTTAGTTAATCTTTTATCATGTTAACAGATCACAACATGATTTAATGCTAAAAGTTTGAGTTTGAATATATATATATATATATATGCGCGCGCGGGTAATCATTGGAATGAAAATATGCAATCAGATTATTCATTCAATTTGAAATAAATTCACATACTCCTTTTCTTCCTATCTTTATTTCTTCTCATAGACATTTTGATTTTAAATACTTTCAATTGTTATCAGAGCAATTTATCTTAAATGTACATGTAATGGAGGTAAAAACAAGTTTTTATTATATTTTTTCTCGCATCTTTAATAGAGAAAATTATTTTTATTATATTTTTTCTCGCATCTTTAATAGAGAAAATTATCAACTCTGAGCAATAAAAATGAACATTTATTTGGAGGCTTTGGATCTTTAGGAAACAGTAGAAGAAGGTTATGAAGTTCTTCCTTTACCAAATAATCTAACGGTAACTCAGATAAAATATCATAAAGAGAGAAAAACAAGGAAATCAAAAGTAAAAGTTTATCTATTTGCTGCTGTTTCTACGACAATCTTCACTAGAATTAAATCTTTTAAATTAGCAAAAAATATTTGAGATTATTTGAAGATGGAGTATGCAGGAGATGAAAGAATTCGTGGCATGCAAAGTCTTAATTTGATAAGAGAATTTAAACCGTAGAAAATGAAGGATTTTGAGACCATTAAAATATATCCAGACAAATTGCTTGGAATTGTCAATAAGGTAAGGTTACTTGGCATAAATTTCTCTTATTGCAGAATTATAGAGAAAATTCTAGTAACTCTACCTAAAAAATATGAAGCATCTTTAATCACCTTAGAGAATACAAAGGATTTGTCCAAGATCACCTTGACAGAATTTATAAATGCCTTGCAAGCTCAAAAGTAATAGAGACTTATAAGGCAAGATCATGTTACTCAAAGAGATTTACAAGCAAAGCATCCCAATTCTGATAAAAAGAAATTCTTTAGAAAAAATCAAGCTTTAAGCAGTAGTAAGACTACTGTCAATCAATTCAAGAATAGAGAAAAATTTTCTTAAGAAAAACTTTCCACTATATCAACACTGCAACAAGTTAGGTCATCCACTATTAAAGTGCTGGAAGAGACCTGATGCAAAATATAATAAATGTAATCACATAGGACATAAAGCAATCATTTGTAGAATAAAATTTCAAAAATAGGATGAAGATGCTCAAATTGCCAGTCAAGATGATGAAGATCGAATGTTAGTTGCTACATGTTTTTTAGTCTAAACCTCCTTAAACCACTAGCTAGTCAATAGTGGGTGTATAAATCACATGAATTCTGATAAAAGTCTTTTTAGAACTCTAGAAACTATTGCAGTTGCATAGGTCAGAATTTGAAATGGTGATTGTATAATAGTAAAGGGAAAAGAAATGATTGCTATCACTACTAACTTAGGTACAAAAACTATTTCTGATGTTCTTTATGCACTTGATATAGATCAAAATTTATTGAGTGTTGGGCAATTAATAGAGAAAGGCATGAGAGTGGTTTTTAAAAATCAATCTTGCTATATTTTTTATGTTGTTGGACAAAAAATATTGCAAGCCAAGATGAGATGCAAAAGCTTTTTATTTTTACCATTTAAGGAGTACACAACCTTTCCAACAAAGCTGAACGATATGGAAGTATGACATAAGAGACTAGGTCACTATCATCAACAACAAATGATTAGTATGAAGCTGTAAGAGGAGTGCCTTTATTCATTGATGTGTTGTCAAATTGTAATGTATGTCAATTTCATAAGCAAAATAGGAAATCATTTCCAAAATCCATATGAAGGTCTACACAGAAACTTAATTTGATTCACACAGATGTTACTGGTCTAATTAGCACACCTTCAATAAAAAATAGTCGACATTACATACTTTTTATTGATGACTTTACTAAAATGTACTGGATTTTCTTGATGAAATATAAGTCAGAAGTAGCTAGGATTTTTTAGTGATTCAAGAAGAATGTGGAGAATAAGAGCAGTTGAAGAATTCAAACTATTCGGTCAGACAATGGTAAAGAATACACTTTATCAGAATTCATTCTCTATTGTGAAGAAGTTGGCATTAAACATCAATTCATCACTCCTTACACTCCAGAACATAATAGAGTCGGTGAGAGGAGAAATCGATACATTATGAAGATGGTGAGATATTTTTGGGCAAAAGCAGCTAACATATCTGTTTTCCTTCAAAACCAACTTCCAACAAAATTGTTAGAAGAAAAGACACCTTTTGAAGCTTGGCAAAATTACAAGCCTTCACTGAGCTTTCCTAAAATCTATGGCAGTATATGTTTTGTTCATGTTCCGCAGATCAAGAGGGACAAGCTTAATAAGAAAGCAATGTCAGGTATCTTTGTTGGTTATAACACTATTTCTAAAGCCTATAAAGTATATCATCCTTAAACTCAGAAGATAGCCATTAATAGGAATGTTTATTTTCATGAAAAAAAAACAATGGAATTGAAGAGACTCATAAAGAAATAAGTTGTTTGTAAAACCATTACAGGATGTAGAGCCATTGCAGGATGAATCATTTGATGATTCACTAGTTAGGGGCACACGATCTCTTGAGGATATGTATCAAAGGAGTAATGTAGCAATCTACAAACCAGAAGGTTATGAAGAAGCAAAACAAAACCTAGAATGGCAAAAAGCAATGTAGGAAGAGATATTCATGATTGAGAAGAATTGCTCATGGAAACTAGTTTACAAACCACTAGGAAAAAAACGTTATTGGTTTGAAATGGATATTCAGGACTAAACTGAATGCAAACAACACCATCAATAAGTATAAAGCTAGGTTAGTTGTTAAAGGGTATACTCAGATTTATGGTGTTGATTATTCAAATACGTTTGCCCCTATAGCAAGGATGAACACCATTAGATTCTTATTTGTTGTTGTTGCACAGAGGAACTGGAAAGTATTCCAATTAGATGTTAAATCAGCCTTCCAAAATGACATTGTACAAGAAGAAATTTATGTTGAGCAACCAGCTAATTTTGTGATTCAAGGAAAAGAAGATGAAGTTTTTCTACTAAAGAAGGCTCTTTATAGGTTGAAACAAGCACTTAGAGTTTTGTATGGTAGAATTGATGACTATTTGATAGGTTTTGGATTTCAGAAAAGTTTATCTAAAGTAACATTTTATGTGAAGAGAATCAATGATGATGTGCTTATAATATCACTCTATGTTGACGATCTCATGCAAGTTTTTGAAATGAGTGATCTTGGTTTTATGAGTTTCTTTTTAGTAATGGAAGTCATACACAACAAAGAAGAAATATTCATTTGCTAGAAGAAATATTCAAGGGAAATCCTGAAGAAATTTCATATAGAGAATTGCAAGCCGACAACAATTTTAATGAATCAAAAGGACAAATTTAGTAAAGAAGATGGCACTACCAGAGTAGATGAAGAAAAATTCAGAAGCTTGATGGGTTATTTGTTGTATTTAACAACAACTCGACTTGACATACTTCATGCAACAAGTCTTCTAGCACGTTTTATGGATTGTCCAAGGAAAATTCATGTGAGAGAAGCCAAAAGAATTCTGAGATACATTAAAGGAACATACAACTTTGGTATTAAATTTTTGAAGTGATAAGAGTCAAAACTATATGGTTTTTTTTTTACAATAATTGAGGTAGATTTATTGATAACATAAGAAGCACCACTAGATTCAGTTTTAATTTAGGATCTACAATATTTTCATGGTCATCTAAGAAGTAAGAAATTACATATTTAAATTCATTTTCGCCACAACTAGTTCATTGCAGCCACAACTGTAGTAAATCAAATATTATGGCTTTAGAAATTATTACAAGATTTATACATGAAAGAAGAAAAAGAAACTGAAATCTCAGTTGAAAATCAACTAGCTATAACAATTCTTTATAATCTAGTGTTTAATCAAAAAACAAAATAATATGAAGCTTTATTTTTTACGAGAGGTGTATAAAACTAGTGATATTAAATTGATTTATTGGACGTTTGAGAGCTGCATAAAACTAGTTTCCCAGAATAAACATTCACCCATCTCTTTTTGTTTAATAAATAAACCTTTGAAAACATAAGATGGAGGTGACGAGAATAATATAAAAAATAAAATGAATTCAATTTTATCTTATGTAAATTCAATTTATTTGTCAATGTAATTTAAATTAACTATTACAATTACATTTAATTATATTAGCGAAATTTTAAACAATCTACAATTAAATATATTTGTGTTTTTAACCAAATAATTTAAATTGTTAGGTGAAATTCTAATAATAAATTTATTTTTTTAAATATGTAAATTCAATTTATTTATCAATTTAAATTAAATATTATAATTAAATTTAATTATACTAGAGAATTAATTTCAAAGATTAAATGTATTTGTATTTTGAATCAAATAACTTAAATTTTTATATGAAATTCTAATAATAATTTTATATTATTTTTTAATATCCAAACTCAACTCTTTTAGCCTGAAAGTTGTAAAATATCATATTATCTTATGTGTTATCAAAAAAATTAAAAATATAATAAAATTCAAATTCAAATAACTTTATCAACAAAGTTTTAATATCATATAATAAAAAAACTATTTCTCACCATATAACTTAAATTATTAACTAAGACTCTCATTATAGTTTTATATTAACAACCGAACCTAAAAAAATTTCTAGGGAGAATAATGATAAATATCCGAACTAAATTATAACAAATTCATACGTAACATACAGAAGCATCCATCATTCCAAGCATAGAAAATAATATTTAAAATGATGGGAAAAATTAAACCTGTTCATCATTGTTCAAGTCTTTTTTACTGAGAACCATCATGATGGAGGCCCAAAAGAAACAGTATATTTATAGGATGGTCCTTGAATAACCACATGCTATCACAAGTACTTTCCATCTTGCAAGTTGCTTGGTGGGACAAACAAACGAGGACTTGTGATTTCGTTCCTTGTTCTATGCACCAATAATGTTATAATTATCTTTTACAAATGTGTCGTTAGGCATGTGAGTGTCTGCGGGAAGAATCAAGCAATTCTGCCGATGGATCCCACCTTTTCTTGGCTTTTCTGCCAAACATAGGTTCAGAAAATGGAAATTTTCCAGAATAATTTATTTGATTTGCACCTTTTGTTTTCTAGTTTGTTGATGATTTGATATGACATAAATTAACGTTGGTTTGAACTTTGAAGTGATTTTAACTTCAATTCATTTTTACAACATAGATAACACTTGGACATGTGATTTTCCCTTCATCTACGATGGAATTTACCTTGAAAAATATGAATGAAAAATGGATCAAGAAGAGAGTTTTATTAGTAAGTAATTCTTTTCTAAGAGTTTGCTCTCAGAATAGAGATTGTAACTTCTTAAATAACTATTAAATCGAATTTTACAGGATAATAATAATAATCAAAATCCTAATTCGAATAGAAAAATAACATAAAACCTGAGAGTACACAAGATAGGTTCTCAGGGTCTCCTCCGTGAACCCTCAGAAACAAACCCAGTCTTGATGAAAAGGAACAAAGGCCAGCTTTGAAGTCCTGTTTTACCCCCTCAATTCATACAAAAGTTGGATCACATGCAAGAAGCACACACATTATCCAAAATGTCCCATCTCTTAGCATTTTACTTGCTTCAAAGCAAAAGCAAAAAAAAAAAAAAGCTTATAGACACAGATGGGATAACGCAGCAAGCCAGCAACTGGCAAAGACACAGACGGATGTTCTGGTGAAGGAGCTACCAGTACCTAGAAAATAGCACTAGCAAGGTTTTCAATAGATCATTCAAAGCCTGTCAAGGCAGGTTTTTCAGGATCCTTTTGTCAAGCTAAACGTTGCAAACACAAACAACTACGAATATAGAGCGGGGGGGAAGGGGTGGGGTGACAACAGGTTAAGAAGTACACATCACTACAAACTAAATATTAATCAAGGTCCCTTGCCTTG
Organism: Populus ilicifolia; assembly: GCA_015708895.1. Classification (NCBI taxonomy): domain Eukaryota; kingdom Viridiplantae; phylum Streptophyta; class Magnoliopsida; order Malpighiales; family Salicaceae; genus Populus; species Populus ilicifolia. Next base: position 441,467 of record SRLM01000842.1, on the reverse strand, counting down.
AAATACCAAGCTTTGATCTATGGTCATGGAGTCTTTTCTTGATCCTTTGTTGGAACCCGGAAAAGACTGTCAGTAACCACGAAAATGTCAAACACCCGGTCCTGGATTAGTTTAGTGAACTTCAAACGCCAGATGCTCTGAATCCAAGCTGATGAGTTGAGGGGCAAACTGTTGCAGCTATCACTTTTGCGACATCAGCACCCATGCTCGTGGGGACCTCATAGATCTTTTTATTTCGAGTAAATGGCATTCGTGCACTGCGTATGGGTATCTCATCTAATGAAACACAATTGCTTTATGTTTTCCAATCATTCTCCTTTTTTTCTGAAACAGTACACTTGCTTCTTGCTTGGTTCCGTAGACAGCACCCGATCATTTTGGCCAAGATTTTCAACACTAAATCAATCAATGACTGGAGATTTTGCACAATATTTGTCTTCTCATTCCATGTTCGGCTCCTCCTATTTCATCTCTGATAACCTGAGCTTCTTTTGAGGTGACTTCTAGCGGAAACTACTACAAAATCTCTGGTATTTTTGTCACTCGAAAATGGTATGGACTCTCCGCCTTGACGAGGCAAGAAACAAACTTTGATAATCATGTAGGTGGTGACTCAATAGTAAAAAGTTGAGATTAAAAGATTTGTTTTTTTAGTTTTAGTTTGGAGTACTTAATTACTTATAATTATTGGAAGTTGATGGCAGTCTCCTGTGAAACAATACAATCAAATACTTTGTGGTTGCCATGTTTTTTCTACTATATATGTATAAATGTATAAATGTTTGTCTGTTTGTTTTTTTTCTTGTAGTTATTAACGAGGTTTCTTCCATTGATTATGGGAGCACATTTTCTAAGAATAATACGAAATTGCAACTGTACTTCTGAATGTGAGTACCAGATAAGGCTGGTTTTTCAGGATCACCTGCTTCTTAAGACAACCAGGGCTTCCACACTAACAGGGTGAGGGGGTGCGTGTGTGTGACAGACATAAACAGCTACGACAACAGGTAAGGGACGGAAGTACATACATATTATAAACAGCAACGACAACAGGGAAAGGGACGGAAGTACATGCATATTTTAAACAGCAACGACAGCAAGGCAGCAAACTTATTAAAGCCCTCTGCTGATCAATACCAAGCTTTTACCTATGATCATGGAGTCGCGTGTGTATGACAAACATAAACATACGACAACAGGGAAGGGACGGAAGTACATACATATTTTAAACAGCAACGACAACAGGGAAAGGGACGGAAGTACATGCATATTATAAACAGCAACGACAACAAGGCAGCAAACTTATTAAAGCCCTCTGCTGATCAATACCAATCCTTTACCTATGGTCATGGAGTCATTTTTTTATCCTTCTTCGGCACCCAAACGAGAGTATCACTATCTAGAAAGTGACAAACACCAGGTCCTGGCTTAATTTTGAGAAATTGAAAAGCCATATGGTCTGGACTCCAAGCTGATGTGTTCAGGTGGCAAACCGTTACAGCTTTCACTTTCGTGCCATCAGCACCCACTAATGGAACCTCATCAACCTCTGTGTCTGCGATTACATGGCAATAGTGCACTGCATAAGGATATCTCATCTTGTGACACACTGCTGCTTTATGATCTCCAATCATTCTCACCGCGGCTGAAACCGTATACTCTTGCTTCTTGCCTGCTTCGGTCGAGAGTACCCGAACACTTTGGCCAAGCCTTTCAACACTAAAATCAATTAATGACTCTAGAGATGTAGCACAATATTTGTCTTCTCCTTCCATGTTTGGCTCCTCGCATCCTCCTATTTCTTCTCTGATAACCTGAGCCTGTTTTGAGTTGACTTCTAGTGCAAAGTACTTCAATATCTCGGGTATTTTGTCACTCGAAAATGGTATAGACTCTGCGACTTGACGGGGCAAGAAACTAACCTTGGTTCCACTCTCCGTAAAAAGAACTTTCATTTTTTTACCTGGACGGAGATCGTCGTACTGGTAGAATATCGTTGAGTCAGGGAGGGCAGAGTTTAGGGATTTTTTGTCGCCTCTTTTATACCTACGTATTCTATAGGATCTTAGGATAACAGCAGCACTTACGTTTTCATTGGCGAATTCTCTGGTGATTGAAGGATAATGACCAGGTTGTAGAAGATATCTCAGGGCTTTTGGCAATGGAGTTTTGGGCAACCTTGAGTACCAGTACTTCTCAGTAGGTGGAGAAACATCGCTAGGGAGGAAGGTGGCAACTTTCTTTGGTAAAGGGACATTGTCAGCAGCCACAGCCACTGTCGTGTGGGTTACACCGATGGTGTTAGCAGCGGTGGAGCAGGTAATGAAGAGGGAGAGAGTAAGAAAGAAGAGGAGGAGCAGTGCACAAGAATTGGCTAGAGACATTTTGTTGAAGATAATTGTCGTTGTTGCAGTGATTCTGAACAACAAAAATAACAAAGGATAATACTTATATTTAAGAAGAGATTGATGAATGAAAAGTTTGAAAACTTTATTCATATCTGGAGCTCAATTTATAGAGCTGATACATAACAAACTCGATTATGGTCCTATATTCAAGCCATGATCAATTGATAATGGAAATAACAGAGCGGTGAAATAGCAGCAAGAACAAGAGAATAGGAACAGAATTGACTAAATAAAAAATTAAAGAAAAAATAAAATTCTAGCTCAGCAGTTCTAAACATTATTTCTAACACTCCTCCTTGTTTAGGAGCTGCAAACTTCCAACTTTGTTCTCAGAAATTTGAATTTGTTGACTGACATTAGTTTGGTGAAAATATCAGCTGCTTGTTCTTCAGTTTTGCAGTAAATAAGAATGATACTCCCATCTTTCTGCACCTCTCTCAAAAAGAATAATTTGATGTTGAAGTGCTTGGTTTTCCCGTGAAACACAGGATTATTAGAGATGAAAATGGCAACTTGATTGTCAATTAGAATTTCTGTGCTTTCCTTTTGCTCCAGGTTAAGATCAGATAAAATTTTCCTTAGCCACAAAGCTTGATTGACAGTAGCTGTTGCAGCCACAAACTCAGCTTCAGCAGTGGATTGGGCTATGGTTTCTTACTTTTTTGAATTCCATGAAAACACACCAGAACCGAAAGAGAAACAGTAGCCTGATGTGTTCTTCAAGTCATCAATTAAGCCTCCCCAATCACTGTCAGAGTACCCGACTAGTTTGAACTCTCTACTTCTTGTGTATCTTATGCCAAAATTGCAGGTTCCTTTGACATATCTTATCACTCTTTTAGTAGACTTGAAATGCAATTCACTAGCACAATGCATGAATCTAGACAAGATACTCACAGCATTTAGGCCTAGTTGCAGTGAGATACATCAAGCATCCAACAATTTTTCTGAATTGTGCTTGATCAACCTTCTCGGCTCCATCTTCTTTACATAACTTCTCCTTTTGATTCATAGGAGTGCTTACTACTTTGCAATCTTCAAGTTTGAACTTTTTGAGAATTTCTTTGGCATACTTCTTCTGACATCAAACCCAAATCTGTCATCTCAAATACACTCATCATCTCTTGCTTGAACGTGTCCACATTATTGTTGTTATTTCCTGTTACAAGCAAATCATCAATGTAAAGTGAAATGATAAGGATGTTATCACCATTTTGCTTGATGTAAAGAGTCGATTCAGAGAGGCTTTTAGTGAATCCCAAGTGCTGCAAATGTTCATCGATTCGGCTGTACCAAGCTCTTGGAGCTTGCTTCAATCTATATAGTGCCTTCTTAAGAAGATAAACTTTGTCCTCCTCTCCTTCATTTGTAAAGCCTTTTGGTTGCTTAATATAGATCTCCTCCTACAAAACACCATTTAAAAACGCTGACTTGACGTTCATTTGATACACCTTCCAATTCAGTTGTGCTGCAATGGCCAGTAGCAGCCTGATAGTGTCAAGTCTTGCTACCGGTACAAACGTGTCTGAGTAGTCCATGCCAAAGATTTGTGCATAACCCTTCACCACTAGCCTGTCTTTGAGCTTATTGATTGAGCCATCAGCGTTGAGTTTTGTTCGATACACCCATTTTACACCGATTACATTTCTATTTTGAGGTTTGTCAACCAACTCCCACATGTTGTTTCTTGTGATCATGAGAAGCTCCTCCTTCATCGCAGCAAGCCAATTTTGATCTAGCTTGGCTTCTTCAAAGTCCGTTGGTTCACACACAGCAATGTTGCACCTTTGATACACATTAAGGAGTGACCGTGTGCCTCTAACAGGAGTGTCATCTGTCATGTTGATGTCCTAATCTTCCATGCTTTGATCATCTGTGTCTGAAACAAGATAATTACCTTTTGGAGAGGCTGAATCTTCTTTGATTGCATCGTTCCAGTCCCATTCTTCATCTTCCAGAAATTGGACATCTCTGTTTATAACAATTTTTCCAGTTTGTGGTTGGAAAATCTTATAAGCCTTTGAAACTAAGCTGTAGCCAACAAAAATGTCTGGAAGTGCTTTCTTGTCAAGTTTACCCCTCTTGACCTATGGAACAAGGGTGAAGCACAAACATCCAAATACTTTAAGAAAATTTAGAGATGGTTTGTAACCATAGCATGCCTCAAAGGGTGTTTGATCCTTCAAGGCTCTTGTAGGCAGTCGGTTTTGCAAGAACACAGCAGTGTTTGTAGCCTCTGCCCAGAATTTCTTTGATAAATTCTTCTCATGTAGCAAGCATCTTGTCATTTCCAATATGAACTTATTTCGCCTCTCACTAACTTCGTTTTGCTAAGGAGTATACGGAGTTGTTAGCTGATGATGAATGCCTGCCTCCTCACAAAAAACATTGAATGCATTGGAAGTGTATTCCTTGCCATTGTCTGATCTGAGGGCTTGAATTTTGCAGCCACTTTCATTTTCAACTTTGGCCTTGAAATTCTAGAACACTTGTGCTACCTCTGACTTGTGCTTCAAGAAGAAAATTCAGCACATTCGGTTGTAATCATCAATGAAGACAGCATAATACAGACTCCCATTTAGAGAGGGTGTCCTCTGTGGTCCTACAATGTCAGTATGAATCAATTGCAGCTTCCTTGTTGCTCTCCATATGGCTTCTGGAAAGGGTTTCCTATTTAGCTTGCTAGTGTGACAAGTTCTGCAGCTAGATATATGATCATCAAGTACTGGGAAATCCTTAGCCATCATCTTGGATTTCATAAGCATGAGCCCTCTATGATGATAGTGCCCGAGCCTCTTGTGCCAAATATCTATGATATTTTCTTTAATTGGGAAAATAGTATGCTCCTCCTCCAATGGATTTAGAGCAAAACTCTTCCCTTTCATGATTATTTTGAAAATATCATGACCATTCACATCTTTGATCAAGTAGCAATTGTTTTCAAACACTACTTTATAACCCTTCTCAATAAGCTGACCAACACTGAATAAATTTTGATTTGTACCAGGGACATACAATACATCAGAGATGAACTTAGTACCTGAGCAAGTCAAGATTGCCACAGTTCCCTTTCCTTCAACAGCAAGGTATTCTCCATTTCCAATTCGAACCTTTAAAGTTATTTGTTTCAGCTCCTTAAATATGTTTCTGTCATGTGTCATGTGGTTGGTGCAACCACTATCAATGAGCCAGCTTTCATTTGAGTCATTTCTGGAAATGCAAGTGGCCACAAATAATTGATCTTCTTCTTGATCAGCAATTTGAGCTTCTTCACCATGCTGTTGAATTTTGTTTTTGCAGATGACAACCTCGTGCCCCATTTGATTGCATTTGTTGCACTTAGCTTCTGGTCTTCTCCAACACTTAAAATGTGGATGTGATCTCCTTTTACAATGCTGGCATGGAGGAAAAGGTCCTTTTTTGTTTTCAGTGTTGCTCCTGTTAAAATTCCTGGAATCACCTGATGATGCTTGACTACTTCCATTCTTCTTGTAATTCTTTCCTTTTTTTCTATGCTTGACGAATAGAGCTCCTTCAATCTCATCTTCATGTCTCATGATCCTCCTTTGCTCCTGAGCTTGTAATGCATTTAACATTTCTGTCAAAGTAATTTTTGACATATCCTTGGTATTTTCCAAGGATGTAATTGTAGCCTCAAAGATTTCAGGAATTGTTACAAGAATTTTTTGAACAATTCTTGACTCAGGCAGGGACGAGCCAAGTAAACTGATTCGGCTTGCAATATTAAGCAGCCTGTCAGACTACTGTTTAATGGATTCAGTCTTCTTCATCTCCTGCAACTCGAAATCACGCATCAAGTTCAACACTTGCATACCTTAATCCCCTTCATACTCAGTCTTGAGAAACTCCCATATCTCCTTTGCTATTTTCAGAGACATGATTCGAGTGAAAATGGTGGATGCTACTGCAGCAAACAAGCACGCCTTTGCCTTTGATTTTTTTTGTCTTTTTCTCCTTCTGTGATTTGATCTATGCCATGGTGGGATTGTTTGAAAGTGCAGGGATTTCATAATCTTCTTCCACTGCCTCCCACAAATCCAGAGCCTCTAAGTATGTCTCCATCCATACTACCCAAAACTGGTAATTGTCGCCATTGAACACTGGTGGAGCAATTGATGAGAAGCTTACTTCTGTCTCCATGGGTTACAACACAGATCCCTTTAAATCAAGTAACTCTGATACCAATTGTCGTTGTTGTAGTGATTCTGAACAACAAAAATAACAAAGGATAATGCTTGTGTTTAAGAAGAGATTGATGAATGAAAAGCTTGAATACTTTATTCATAACTGCAGCTCAATTTATAGAGCTGATACACAACAAACTCCTACGATCATGGTCCTACATTCAAGCCATGATCAATTGATAATGGAAATAACAGAGCGGTGAAATAGCAGTAAGAACAAGAGAATAGGAACAGAATTGACTAAATCAAAAATTAAAGAAAAAATAAAATTCCAACTCAGCAGTCCTAAACATTATTTCTAACAACAATGAAGAAGTGAGCAAATACTATAACTGTAAAGCCAATACTTAATTAAATTAAGTATATCTATTAATTAGTGGAAGATAAAATTAATGAAAAACAAAAATTAGTAGAGTATTAGTAGAAAATAAAAATTAGTGGAGATAAATTGTTGGTATAATTTATACTATAATTTATTGCTTTTATCCCTTACTGTTCCTATAAATAGACAATCCAAACTTATTATTTACATCAAAGAAGAGAAGTGAAGAGTAAAGAGAAGAGAGAGTAATCTCACAAAATTATGAGGTATTTGTGAGAGAGTAAGTGATGTATTTTCTCATAGTAATAGAGAGATTTTAGTTTTCTTCTATTACTTGAGAGAGGTTGTAATTCTCATATTATTTAGTAAAATCCTTCTATACTTACTTGTGGATGTAGTTCAAATTGAATAAACCACATAAATTTTTGTGTGTTTCATTTCTCAGTTTATTTTATTTCTTATCTTTTATCTTATTGAATTTGCATAACAGCGTTTTAACAATAACAATTACGTGCCATCTTGCAAGTTGCTTGGTGGGACAAACAAACAAGGATTTGTGATGTCGTCGCTTGTTCTATGCACCAATAATGTTATAATTATCCTTTACAAATGTGTCTTTAGGCATGTGAGTAAAAGCGGGAAGAATCAAGCAATTCTGCCGATGGATCCCACCTTTTCTTGGCTTTTCTGCCAAACATAGATTGAAAATGGAAATTTTCCAAAATAATTCATTTGATTTGCATGTTTTATGTTCTGGAGAGGGAGCTACCAGTGTTGGGGAATCCGACCGGTGATGTACTGATATTTGCTCATAGGAGGGCCAAGCACACTGACATAATATTTAACGTGGTTTGGCAAAACCGCCTACATCCACGGGAGAAGTCAATATATTTAGAGATAGAGAAAGAATACAAAACAAATACATGGAGGAGGAGGATTACACCCTCTCATACTCAACTCTCACCTCTATTTGCTGCACTTGCAGCTGCTGCCATTGCAGCTCTCTCTTCCTCTCTACTCTCTTCACATTCTCACAATTCTCTTCTCTCATTTTGCTCTCTAACATATGCCTCTATTTATAGACATTCATGGAGGCTTTTCTTCAACAAAGGTGGCTGCCAACTCCAACTCTTCTTCAACAATGGTGGCTGCCAACCTTTGACATCTTGTATGAATGCACATGATTGGTGTAATACCAAATGGTTATTGCACATTAGTGGCAACCAACCTAACAATCACCCCCTTTGCCATTCATGTAGGGCAACTGTCCTCTTTCTTATTCAACACAAGCTTGCATCATGCAGCTCTTCCAAGCTTTCCATTTTGAGAGCATTTGTGGCCAAGTTTACAGGTACTTACCAAACCTTTCAATCATCAGAGTAACCTAAGCACACCTTTTCTCACACAAAAGAATCACTATAACCAGATGGTCTGCCACATCACATCTGAATAGTGTTAACGCTTGTCTCTGGAACAACATTCCCCTTCGAGCATGCTCGGTCCAGAATGATTCATCAAGCCTCACATCAAGGCTTACAACACCCCCTCAAATGGATATTTCAAGTGCGACAGTCATTATTTGAGTATCTCAATATGATCACAAGCTCACCACTCTTTCAAAAGTTTACTCATCCAGGAGTTGCGCCTGCCCTCTGTTCCACTTTAGGAACCACGCCTTACTTCTCCATGAGTCTCTCGCTCTTAGTCTCAAGAGTTTAGGTAGCTTTCCACCTTTAACCATGGGGGTAGCCCATAAAAGGTTGATCCATATCTGTCTTCATACTCTGAGTATTACAATGCCATTACCGAGCCCACCACCTTGACAAGAGTCAACTTGTTCCCGGAACCTGCGCATGCCCTTCTGCTCCTTCATAGTAGCCGCGTCTTAATGCTCCACAAGTCATCCACTTATTGTCCAAGGCAAATGTCTTCTAGCTCATTGATCTTTAGCATGGGGGCAATATCCATGAAAGTCAATCTTGCATTTGTCTCCATACTCATCATAGCCTTTTCATTGGCTATCTATCTGTCCACTCACACCTAGCCATCACATTGGCTCTAGGGCATTCTGAACTGGGCTCCTTCCACGACCCTCACACCTTCTCCTGAGGTGTCTCCGCTCGTCGTCATGCGGCGGTCCATAGGCTCATCTCAAAGCCCTCACACCTTCTCTTTAAGGTGTCTTCGCCTTTTATAGACGGTCACATCCTTCTTCAATTGAGATGCTTCAAAGTGGCTCCATAAATTCTCTACCACCATGTGGACTATGGGAGAGATCATTGCCACTAATTATATAGAAAGAGAAAGTTGCGGTATACTCCTCACAATCCTTCACCTCAATTTCTATGTTTGGAGCTTCAACGCCTTTTCTGCTTAACAACTCCACCCACACCAACTCCTTTTGGTGTCTTCGCCTTTCATCATAGGCGGTCGCCTTTTATCACAGGCGTTTGCACCCCCTCAATTAGGTGTATCTACAACAACTCATCTTTCCATCCTTGCATGCATTGAAAGATCCTTGCTTGTTGCCTTTATCAAGAGCACAAGAGACTTCTTGTTGTACAACTTCTCATAGTCTCTGCTCTAGGCTTCATCTGGGAACTCTTCTACTTCTTGCACCTACTGTCTCATTACAGTACCTCGTTGGATCCTCCGGGTACTCCTACACAATCTTCGTGTGTCCTCGTGCATTTTTTGTTCTCTAGATTTCTCCTTATTCCTTGGTTATGTTTGACAGCAGCTCACCCTGTCACAACATCTATCCAAGTCAAAATAGGGTGCCAATCTTTATCCCTTTTGCTGTATTTCTCTTCCATTGTTAGGGTCTTCATCAACTCTCCCCTCGAGAAATTACAATCACCGAATCTAACTTCCTTGGAGAAATCATCACTCCATTAGATCCTTGATCATACGGAACCCAACTGTTCCTTTGTGCCGTCATCCTGCTAGTCTTCAATAGTTTTATAACAAACTGTCACATATACGAAAATAGTACCGTATGGATAATCCTTCCACTAAGCAAGTTCCCAGGAAAGATTGGAGGGGTCACAACGGTCCCACTTAAAACCCAATCTCCTAGCCATAACTTCTTAGGTCATATCTATCCATCGTATTGTCTTTTCGTATATACAAACATTTGCTAGCTTTGTTGCGGCTTTTCTTTACAAGTGATCTGGGGTATCCTCGTTTTATACCTGATTTCTCAACATCTAGTGAGACTACCAGTGCTCAGATTCGTCAAGATTGGTCTTCATCAAATTTCACTCTCCACCTCAAATTGTCCACATGATCGGGTGTTTAGAGTGTCCCAATTTTACCTTCCCTTAAAGTAATTAAAATTCCCCACATAATAGTTCACCACATGTAATTGGGCAAACATGTGTGATTTCTTCTTCTTCAGCTCCATCGACCACCATGATGACCATCATATGCTTCCTGATCGAGCAATCTCTCTTTAATAATTCACCACCATCATTTCTGATCTCAATCTCAAATATCAGACCGTACCATTGCATCCGGAACGATCAAATTAGCTAGAAATAAGTCTGAAATCATCCAAATCGCACTTCAGACGGCTGAGATCTCATCAAAACAATTTTCGCCTGATGAGTGGTCCAGATTCAATCTCAAATCCAGTTGCACATAGACTCCGCCACACAGAATCTTGTCCCTCGGCTCGGCTCGGCTCCAACTCGGCTCGGCTCAACTCGGCTCGGCTCACTCGGCTCGGTTCGGTGATGGTGACATGGCTGCGGGACCCACAACGATGATGTGGCGTTGATTGGTGCTGACGTGGCATGGTTGACGTGGTTGATGACGTGTCTGATGACATGGCAGTTTGACTTGTAGAGTGTTGATATGTCAGGTGGCGTGTCTGATGACTGTGCAGAACTGCTGACGTGGCTGATGACGTGGACAGACACCCCCGCTGGCGTGCGCGGCGGTTTCCGACGTCCGATTTCGACGCGGTTTTCACCAGTGGCTTCGTCTCTTCCTCCTCTACACAATGGTATGGTCAAAACACAATTTTGACAACTTTCATTTTTGAGCAAAATCAAACATTACGTTAAAACCATGTGCTCTGATACCAATTGTTGGGGAATCCGACCGGTGATGTACTGATATTTGCTCATAGGAGGGCCAAGCACACTGACATAATATTTAACGTGGTTTGGCAAAACCGCCTACATCCACGGGAGAAGTCAATATATTTAGAGATAGAGAAAGAATACAAAACAAATACATGGAAGAGGAGGATTACACCCTCTCATACTCAACTCTCACCTCTCTTTGCTGCACTTGCAGCTGCTGCCATTGCAGCTCTCTCTTCCTCTCTACTCTCTTCACATTCTCACAATTCTCTTCTCTCATTTTGCTCTCTAACATATGCCTCTATTTATAGGCATTCATGGAGGCTTTTCTTTAACAAAGGTGGCTGCCAACTCCAACTCTTCTTCAACAATGGTGGCTGCCAATCTTTGACATCTTGTATGAATGCATATGATTGGTGCAATACCAAATAGTTGTTGCATATTAATGGCAACCAACCTAACAACCCGTACCTAGAAAATAGCACTAGTATAGTTTTCAATAGATGATTCAAAGCCTGTTAAGGCAGCTTTTTCAGCCTTTTCAGGATCTTTTTGTGAAGCTAAACGACAAGGGGGGGTTACAACAGGTTAGGAAGTACAAAACACTACAAACTAAATATAAAGACCAAGCTTTGATCTATGGTCATGGAGTCTTTTCTTGATCCTTTGTTGGAACCCGAGAAAGACTGTCACTAACCACAAAAATATCAAACTCCCGGTCCTGGCTTAGTTTAGAGAAGTTCAAACGCCAGAAGCTCTGGAGTCCTAGCTGATGCGTTGAGTGGCAAACTGTTGCAGCTTTCACTTTTGCGCCATCAGCACCACTAGTGGAAAGTAAGTCCCATTAGTGGGTGCTGATGTCGCACCCACTAGTGTCTTTATAAATGAATGAAGAAAGAAAAGATGTGTGTATTCCATATAGAATTTGAGAAAGTAAATCTCTCTGTTCTCCCATCGCTTGAAGCCAAAGAATAAATCATATATATATATTGTTCCTTAGAGGGTGGTTACAAAAGGCAGGAAAACCAGCTGTAATGACAGCTGCTATAACTGTAAAACAGCTATGACAAGTTTCTAAGTAACAATAAATTCAATAATATCAAGTTAAGTAAATCACGTAACAGACTCTTCTAGCCTCGGTTTATCATCCCCTCTCAAGTGAAAGGGTTTGGCAACTATACAAAGCCGAGTTTTGAGGAACAAAAACCTTTAACTTGTCAGGTGCTTAGTCAATAGATCTGCTGGCTGCTTTTCAGAATAACAAAATGCAGTTGTATCTTATAACTTGATCTCAGGTAAAGTGAAGATCAATTTCTATGTGTTTCGTTCTAACATGAAATACAAAGTTCTTGCAGCAAGGGTTGCATTCTTTTAAAGATTGCTTTAAGAGCTGTCAAAGATTTTTCTGTTTCTATTATTTCTAATTTTCATGCAACTAATGAGCTATTGTCCTAGTCTCTAGGAGTTAGTTAATATGTTATCAGTTTTATTTTTCTTAGTTTGAATATATATATATATATATATATATGTAACAATTGCAATGAAAATATGTAATCAGATTATTCATTTAATTTGAAATAAATTCAAATATAATTTTTGTTGTCTCTTTTCTTCTTCCTATTTTTATTTTTTCTCATAAACATTATTATTTTAAATATTTTCAATTGGTATAGAGTAATTTATTTTAAAAGGACTTGTAATGAAAGCAAAAATAAGTTTTTTTTGTATTTCTTTTCTCATCTTTAATGGAGAAAATTATCAACTCTGAAGAATAAAAATAGAAACTTATTTGAAGGTTTTGAATCTTTAGGAAGCCGTTGAAAAAAATTATAAAATTTTTTCTTTACTAAATAATCCAACAGTAACTTATAAAAAATCATAAAGAGAGAAAAACAAGGAAATCAAAAGCTGTAATGGTCTCTTAAGTTCTGGGTCTTGTAAGGAAGCACCCATTTAGGCCTTGATGACAGCGATGGAGCGCTAGACGATGAGGGTTTCGGTTGATCATCCATGGTTAGAGACTCAAAACCTGGAGCGGGTTCAAAAGGACTCAAGAAAAAGCTTCAGTCTTGGGTCTTGAATCCGTCTCTCCTTTTCTCTCTCCCTCTCAAGTGATGGGAACTGAGAACGAAGAATTTTTGCGCTATCTGATGAATGGGTAAACTACATCTTACTCCTTGTAGTTTGAAAAAATGACTCATTAGTATTTGTAGTTTCATAAATTATATACTAATGCAAAGTTTTTTTTAAAGTCAAAGTTATTAAACCTTAGCCTACGACTCGGTACAAGGAAAGGAATGTTTTACAGGTTGTATAAGTTAATTTAAATTGATTGAAGTTAATTAAAATAATATGATTTTAATTTTTTAAAGTAAAAACAACATTATTTTATGAAATTTAAAGAGAAAAGATGGATTTTATGGGAAAAAAACCAATGAATTAACCAAGGACTGTTTAATTATTTTTATATACTACAGGTTTAATTAATTAGTCTTAATAAACTATAGTGAGTAAGTTGCAATTAAGTCTATGATGAGTAGACTAGATTCTCTTTTAGGACACGGACACGAGTCTCTCTCTCTCTCTTTGTCTAGATTTCGATTAGAGCTTCTTTCTTTCTCTCTCTAGCTGACTGTGTATCTAACTTTTTCCAAAACTGAGATCTAGACAAATTCTCTTGTCTGTCTGAGATACCTTTCCCCCTTTTCTATGGGCTGCTTCGGCTTGTGGTTTGCGATCAAGTGGCCGGAGTCTTTCATTATTTTAGCAGCAAAACCTACAACTTGGGCTTTGATTGTCCAGAATTATGAGCAACTTTCATAACTCAAAAAATTATTCTTTTTCTGCTGGAATGATTCATGTTTTTTTTTTAATAAAAGATATATTTGGATTTGATTTTAGTTCATCTTTTTAATCTTATTAAAAATAGAGTATTCAAATTAGAATTATAATTTTAAAACTTGATTTATATAAACTATGAATTCAAATAAAAAAATTAATTCATGTTTTATTTTTAAAAAATATATTGAAACAATCCATATAAAATAAATTTTGTAATAAAAATCAGCGAATTTTAACATAATTGAATTACAGCACTTCCTTCTCTAGTTTAATATTTTTTAAAAAATCTTATACCAATTCAAATGTTATATTAATTAGATTTAGATGATTAAAGTTTTTTATTTTTTTTTAAAATAAAGGATTCCATACAAAAATAAATTTTGTAAAAAGATATCTGTGAATTTTAACCTGATTAAATTAGACCACTTTCTTCTTTAATTTATTTATTAAAAAAAAACTTAAATCAGTTTAAATCTTAAATTTTTGGTTGACTTGTTAAAATTGTTTTGTAACTCTAATTAAAATTAGAAAATTTATAGTTGATATGAAAAGAACATATCTATTAACTTTTAAATGAATAATAAATTACTCTTTAAGAAACTTTAAAGTTATAAAATAAAGTTTAATTATTAAAACAGAAAAAGGTAATTATTGTGCATTAATGTTCATCGTAAAAGTTTAACAGTAATGCGTTCGAATTGATAAACAAAAAAATTATATAATTGAAGAGCGATACAATTTCTCTATACATCTATGGTGTGGTTCTATACCTATTTTTGTTGGGGATCCAAATGATTCGGTAGATGCTGGATGTGTCTCAAGAGAAAACTTACCTGGACAATAAAAAAAATATATATTTGGGTAGAGCTTTGTTGCTATTTTGGAATGGAAAAAACAATAAAGATAAAAAAAATATATGTTTTTTTATATTTTTTGTTTTAAAAATATAAAAAATTAACTTCAAAACTATTTCAAAAACAAATTTATTTTATCTAATGTTTTTGTTTATGTCTTTTTAACAACATGTTTTGGAATTCTCTAAATTGAATTCAATTTAAAGATTTTAATATATATTATTTCTGTTTAGAATCATTTTAACTGTCAATAATATATTTTAAATGGAATTTAATTTTTAAAAATGATATAAAAATAAATTAGAAATCAACTTCTTTAATTCACTACACCAAAAAGAAGAAATTAACGTTAAAACTAACTTCTCAAAATAAATGTTTATCCATCTTTTTTTAAGAGATCTTTGAAATAATCAAATGAAGACTACGAGGATAATATAAAAAATAAAATAAAATAAATTGAATTTTTTTTTAGATATATAAATTTAATTTATTTATTAATGTAATTGAAATTAAATATTCTAATTAAATTTACTTATATTACCCTCAGAAACAAACCCAGTCCTGATGAACAGGAACAAAGGCCAGCTTTGAAGTCCTGTTTTACCCCCTCAATTCATACAAAAGTTGGATCACATGCAAGAAGCACACACATCATCCAAAATGTCCCATCTCTTAGCATTTTAGTTGCTTCACAGCAAAAGCAAAAAAGAAAAAAGCTTATAGACACAGATGGGATAACGCTGCAAGCCAGCAACTGGCAAAGACACAGAAGAATGTTCTGGTGAAGGAGCTACCAGTACCTAGAAAATAGCACTAGCAAGGTTTTCAATAGATCATTCAAAGCCTGTCAACGCAGGTTTTTCAGGATCCTTTTGTCAAGCTAACGTTGCAAACACAAACAACTACGAATATAGAGCCGGGGGGGGGGGGTTACAACAGGTTAGGAAGTACAAATCACTACAAACTAAATATTAATCAAGGTCCCCTGCCTATAAATACCAAGCTTTGACCTATGGTCATGGAGTCTTTTCTTGATCCTTTGTTGGAACCCGAAAAAGACTGTCATTAACCACAAAAATGTCAAACAACCGGTCCTGGATTAGTTTAGAGAAGTTCAAACGTCAGATGCTCTGGAATCCAGGCTGATGGGTTGAGGGGCAAACTGTTGCAGCTTTCACTTTTGCGACATCAGCACCCATGCTCGAGGGGACCTCATGGATCTTTTTGTTTCGAGTAAATGACATTAGTGCACTGCATATGGGTGTCTCATCTAATGATACACAATTGCTTTATGTTTTCCAATCATTCTTCCTTTTTTTCTGAAACAGTATACTCTTGCATCTTGCTTGGTTCAGTAGATAGCACCCGATCATTATGGCCAAGTGTTTCAACACTAAATCAATCAATGACTCAACAGATTTTGCACACTATTTGTCTTCTC
Source organism: Populus ilicifolia (assembly GCA_015708895.1). NCBI lineage: Eukaryota > Viridiplantae > Streptophyta > Magnoliopsida > Malpighiales > Salicaceae > Populus > Populus ilicifolia. Next base: position 425,305 of record SRLM01000842.1, on the reverse strand, counting down.
ATTCCATGCTCGGCTCCTCCTATTTCATCTCTGATAACCTGAGCTTCTTTTGAGGTGACTTGTAGTGGAAACTACTTCAAAATCTCTGGTATTTTTGTCACTCGAAAATGGCATGGACTCTGCGACTTGACAAGGCAAGAAACTAACTTCGGTTCCACTATTAGTAAAAAGAAATGTCTTCTCTTTGCCAGGGTGGAGGTCGTTGTACTGGTAGAATATCGTTGAGGCTGGGTTTTTTTTTTATGGTTATCTTGTATCAGGATGAAGTTGATGGCAGTCCCCTGTGAAACAATATAATCAAATATTTTGTGGTTGCCATGTTTTTTCTACTATATATGTATAAATGTTTGTTTGTTTTTTTTTTCTTATAGTTATTGACCGAGGTTTCTTCCATTGATTATGGGAGCACATTTTCTAAGCGTAATACCAAATTGCAACTGTACTTCTGAATGTGAGTACCTGATAAGGCAGGTCCTGGCTTAATTTTGAGAACTTGAAACGCCATATGGTCTGAACTCCAAGCTGATGTGTTCAGGTGGCAAACCGTTACAGCTTTCACTTTCGTGCCATCAGCACCCACTAATGGAACCTCATCAACCTCTGTGTCTGCGATTACATGGCAATAGTGCACTGCATAAGGATATCTCATCTTGTGACACACTGCTGCTTTATGATCTCCAATCATTCTCACTGCGGCTGAAACCGTATACTCTTGCTTCTTGCCTGCTTCGGTCGAGAGTACCCGAACATTGTGGCCAAGCCTTTCAACACTAAAATCAATTAATGACTCTAGGGATGTAGCACAATATTTGTCTTCGCCTTCCATGTTTTTCTCCTCGCATCCTCCTATTTCTTCTCTGATAACCTGAGCCTCTTTAGAGTTGACTTGTAGTTTAAAGTACTTCAAAATCTCTGGTATTTTGTCACTCGAAAATGGTATAGACTCTGCGACTTGACGGGGCAAGAAACTAACGTTGGTTCCACTCTCCGTAAAAAGAACTTTCATTTTTTGACCTGGACGGAGATCGTCGTACTGGTAGAATATCGTTGAGTCAGGGAGGGCAGAGTTTAGGGATTTTTTATCGCCTCTTTTATACCTTCTCCTGTAACGTATTCTATAGGCTCTTAGGGGAACAAGATCACTTGCGTTTTCATTAGCGAATTCTCTGGCGATTGAAGGATAATGACCAGGTTGTAGAAGATATCTCAGGGCTTTTGGCAATGGAGTGTTGGGCAACCTTGAGTACCAATACTTCTCAGTAGGTGGAGAAACATCGCTAGGGAGGAAGGTGGTAACTTTCTTTGGTAAAGGGACTTTGTCAGCAGCCACAGCCACTGTCGTATGGGTTACACGGATGGTGTTAGCAGCCGTGGAGCAGGTAATGAAGAGGGAGAGAGTAAGAAAGAAGAGGTGGAGCAGTGCACAAGAATTGGCTAGAGACATTTTTTTGAAGATAATGAAGAAGTGAGCAAATACTATAACAAGTACGTGCCATCTTGCAAGTTGCTTGGTGGGACACACAAACGAGGACTTGTGATGTCGTCGCTTGTTCTATGCACCAATAATGTTATAATTATCTTTTACAAATGTGTCTTTAGGCAAGTGAGTAAAAGCGGGAAGAATCAAGCAATTCTGCCGATGGATCCCACCTTTTCTTGGCTTTTCTGCCAAACATAGATTGAAAATGGAAATTTTCCAAAATAATTCATTTGATTTGCATGTTTTGTGTTCTGGTGAGGTAGCTACCAGTATCTAGAAAATAGCACTAGCATAGTTTTCAATAGATGATTCAAAGCCTGTTAAGGCAGCTTTTTCAGCCTTTTCAGGATCTTTTTGTGAAGCTAAACGTTGCATACACAAACAACCTTAAACTTATGAGGTGCTTAGTTAATGGATTTGTTGGCTGCTCTTCAGTAATAACAAAATGCAGTTGTATCTTTTATCTTGTAACTTGATCTCAGATAAAGTGAAGATGATTTTTATGTGCTTTGTTCTAACAAGAAATACATAGTTCTTGGAGCAAGGGTGTTAAAGAAGGAATTGTTAAAGATTTTTTTGTTTCTATTATTTCTAATTCTCATGCAAATCATGAGCGATTATCCTGGTCTCTAGGTGTTAATTAATCTATTATCATGTTAGTTTGAATATATATATATATATATATATGTAATGATTGCAATGAAAGAGTATGCAATCAGATTATTCATTTAATTTGAAATAAATTCAAATACAATCTTTGCTACCTCTTCTCTTCTTCTTATCTTTATTTCTTTTTATAAAACTTTTTATTTTAAATACTTTTAATTGATATAAAGCAATTTATCTTAAAGGGACTTGTAATGGAAGCAGGAATAAGTTTCTCTCATATTTCTTCTCGTATTTTTTATGGAAAAAATTATCAACTCTGGACAATAAAAATAGATATTTATTTGGAGGCTTTGGATATTTGGAAAGCCATTGAAGAAGATTATGAAGTTCTTCCTTTACCAAATAATCCAACAGTAACTCAGATTAAAAATCATAAAGAGAGAAAAACAAGTAAATCAAAAGCAAAATCTTATATGTTTGCTGCTGTTTCCATAACAATCTTTACCAGAATTATGTTTCTCAAATCAGCAAAAAATATTTAGGATTATTTGAAGGAGTATGCAGGAGATAAAAAAATTCGTGACAGGCAAAGTTTTAATTTGATAAGAGAATTTAGACTGTAGAAAATGAAGGATTCTGAGACCATCAAAATGTATTCAGACAAATTGCTTGGATTTATCAATAAGGTAAGGCTACTTTGCACAAATTTCTCTGATTGCCGAATTGAACATAAAATTCTAGTAACTATGCCTAAAAGATATGAAGCATCTTTAACCATCTTGGAAAATACAAAGGATTTGTCCAAGATTATCTTGGTAGAATTGATAAATGCCTTGTAAGCTCAAGAGTAATGAAGACTTATAAAGCAAGATCATGTTACTAAAGGAGCTACTACACTTTGATATTAAGTAACCTTTTCCATAGAATTACCATCAAACTTGGACAAATTCTGCCCAACAACATCATGTGTTTTTATTGGTTTCGTATCAAATCTAAAACATATTTAGTGTGGCTCAAATTTATAGAGCCTTCATTGTAAGAGACCTCTGTACCTAGAAAGTAGGATAACTGCCCCAAGTCTTTTAAGGCAAAAACAAAGTCAAACTTAGCAATGAGTGAAGAATTCTGTGTTGATTATACCATTAACATATACAAGGACTATTAAAGTTGTGGATTCACCAAAATGTAGAAACATAAAACTATTACTCCTAGAATTACAGAATCCCCACTATAGAAGAGCATAACTGAGTCTTTGAAACAAAGCTCTTGATGTTTATTTCACACCATATAAAGCCTTTTTCAATATACACATTTTGATTGGGAATTTATTATCAACATATCCAGGAGGTTGAGGCATGTATACTTGCTTTTCTAACTCACCATTTAGGAAAGCATTATGAACATCAAGCTGTTGAATTTCACACTTAAAACTAAGAGCAACAATAGTATGATTTGAATCTTTGCAACCTTAACAATTGGACTAAAGGTCCCAAAATAATCGAGATTATGAGTCTGATTATACCCTTTAGCCATAAGCCTGGCTTTATACCTTTTTATGCTCCTATTTGGCTTGTGTTTTAGCTTGTACACCCACTTACAACCTATTATATTAACATTAGAAAGCTGTTCAATAAGATCCCAAGTGTGGTTTCGATGAAGAGTAGTAATCTCTAGATTTATAGCTTGAGTCTAGTTTAACTCTTTAAAGGCTTGTTTGAGAGTGTATGGTTTTGAGATCTTTATAGTAGAGAGATCAAGAATGGTCTTTTTCCTAGTTATACCATGCATCAATCTTGTTGTCATACGTGGAGTTGGAGGAGAAGAGGGAGCCTAAGCCTTATAAATTGACTCGAGTAAGGTACTAGAAGCAGGTGTAATTACAGAACTACTCATAGAATTTGAATAGTTACTCATGAAAATGAAAGAAGATGGTGGTGATTTATTGATTAGTATTTAAAAGTGCATTTTTATCAAGGTTTTGTATCATCATTTTGCACTTGAAGTATCAATAACTCTTTAACTAAAGCATGTTTTATAATAATATATCTAATAATATAATATACCTTTAATTTATGGTAAATGTTCATTTTAAATGCAGGCCTATCACATAAATGAAAGGATTAATTGATGAATTTAAGAACTGAAATTGAAAGGACAAAAAGATGAGCAAACTTAGAAAAGAGATGCCGATGCAATCCAAACCGGAATACTATTTGGTAATTAGGTCATATATGGAGCTATAGATCTCAAATTTAGGTTTACTTTATATCGATGAAAAGGTAAGACAGAGGCCTACAACTTTTATATAGAGTTGTAGATGTCCAAATGGCCTGAAGTTTTTACACAAGAAAGATTAGACAATTTTCTATCACTTTCATGTTTTCAAGTGGCTCCAATTTTGACATTATTAATGATGTTTCTGGTAGACAAAAGAAGATAAGAGTTGGTCACCAAGTCAAGAGTTGGTCACCAAGTCAAGAGTTGGTCACCAACTCATCAATTAGTCATCAAATCAATAGTTCCTAATTTTGGCCTATAAAAGGAGGCATTTGCCATATATTTAGGCATCTTGGTGTCCAGATCAAGATCATGCTCTTGCTTTCTCTCTTTGTATTTTTTGTAATGTTTATGCTTTGCTTTCCTTAATATCAAGTTTATGCCTTTCAATTCATTTCCTTTGCTTTGTTAACTCTTATCTTATTTATATTTATATTTTATTTATTTATTTATTTTTCTTTCTTTCATTATGTCTAGCTAAGTTTATTATGTCAAGGTAAAAAGGTTACACTAATGGTGTAAGAATAAGATAGTGTAAACTTAATATGGACTTTAATGTTTGATACTAACATGTTTTCTATTTGTTATCTTGTTCACTCTTTAATACTTTGCTGTTAAATGACTAATCTTGATTTATGTTGTATAACACTTAGTACAACAAATGCTTGACACTTTCATAGTTTATACTGTATGGTATAACCGACACCTGAACTATGAAAAGAACTTGATTTGTTGTTAAAATAAGTTATAATCATGAATGCTTGACGAGATTTATAAGTACTAGCATCAATCAAATAAGATGACTAATATAATCATGTTAACAATCTATAATTTGATTGGAACCTCCTTTGTGTATGGTTTCCAATTGAATAATAAGAGTTTATACTATACTTGTTTGACATACCATTAGTAGAACCTATAACCTTAACATTTGTTATTATCATTGTTTAATCCTTACATTAATATTCCATCTCAAAGTTCTCATTTTCTTCATCTTCTTTATTTTCTTTTTCTTTATGATTTTTTTATTATTACTATTATTACTATTACTATTATTGTTATCGTTATTGTTATTGTTTATAATTTGCACAATTAACCTCCCTATGGTTCGACTCCAATCTTGTCGGGTTATTTATTACTTCAACACTCTTACACTTGGAAGAAGACATTAATCTTTTAATCATGTCATTTGTGTCTACCATTATAACAAAAAGGTAAAGAAGTATAAGAAGTTATAATGGTTAGAGTGAAAATTATTGCTAAAGTATCATTGGTTGGGAAAGGAGAATGAGTTTTATTTAAGGGAAATTATGTTTCATGAAAGACAATATGAGGTGTAACATAGACTTATCCAGTCAGAAAATCAAGACACAAATATCCTTTGTTATTAAAGCTATAGCTAAGAAAAATACACTGAACAAATTGATACTGCAACTTGTGATTATTGTAAGGATGAATGAATGGGTAACACAAGCACCCAAACACTCTAAAAGACTTGTAATCAAGAATTTTTTGAAAAAGAGTGAAATAGAATGAGTCATGTTTAAATGTGTTGCTTGACAATTTGTTTAAGAGAAAGGTTGTTATTTAAAAGACATATTGCCAGAATTTCATTAGTAAGGAAGCACGAACTAACAAGGCCAACCTAGATTCAACAACATGCATGTACTTCCCCTCAAATATCCCATTCTAAGCTAAGATGTAAGGGTAAGAAAAGCAATGAAGTATGGCAGATTGCTAAAGAAAAGCCATAAAGGACCTAAACTCGCCACCATTATCTAGAAATAAGATGAAATATAACATCCTCATATTCAGGATAAAACAACAATGTCATATTCATATATATATATATATATAGACACACACATACACACACATATACATGGTGTTCATATTAAAATTTACTAAAATTTTCACTAAAATCTTTGTAAAGTCTTCCTTATATTGGAAGGTTCCAAGTTATCGACATCAACTTGTTTACACTTCTAATTTTCCACATCTCCTAACTCAATTTAACCCAATCATCTTGGGTCTCAAATGCATAAAACAATATTATTCATCAACCACAATATTTATGATATACATTGAACAACAATTATTATTATAGATGGATAAAAGATATAAACATGCATACATGGAACATGATTATATGAAATACAAAATTAAATTCATCTAATCAAGTTTAAATATTAATTATACAAATTAAGTTGCACAAATGTGTCCATGTTTATAAAATATAAGGTCATCCTCCTTAGACTACATAACAAAAGGTGGATAAAAGCTAAAATCTACTCCGACCTTGCATGTGATGAACCTGAAATAAAATGCATATTATTGAAATATGAATATTACAATAAGTACAGTGGAAAACAAATTTCAATAATTAAAAAAATAGATATATATTCTTATTCTATTCCTTTTCCTTATTCATTTCCATTAGAACTCCTTCTCATTCATCTACTGCAAATTGTTTCATCTCTCATTTCCAACTTCCATTCAAGATTCCATTAAAATCAACCACAACTGTCTCACCTACACATTACTAATACCATACAAATACTTAAAACCACAACATCACACATAATATAATAACACCAATTTTGTATATAATAATAAAAACATATAAAATAAATATTTCATTGTCATTCAATAATAAATTAACATCATTTTCAATACATTAAAGTTAATTTCATTCAAAAATATTTCATTATAGTTAATAGCATTAAACATTCTTGTAACGCAAATTAATCAAAATTGCCTTCTTCTTCTTCTTCTTTAATTTCATTGTCGTCATCTTGATCATAATATTCTATATCGATTTTGTCATTATCATCATCTTTATCAACTTGTGTATGTTTGTTGGTTCCCAAAATATCATTTAACTCCTCAATATCAACATCATCAAAAATATTCTTATCAATATGAAAAAATTAAATTTTCTTCTAGATCATTAAACGATGCAACTCAATATGGACCAACTAACTCATCAAGTTAAAAGACATAATTTCCCATAACTAATTCATCATTACCATTCTAAACAACCTAGGCATAATCCTTAGGTTTGGTTTTCACTCAAATGATCTTTTCTAAAGGAAGAAGTGTATATGTAATATGTATATAAGCATTGCTTAGTAGGAAAAAAAGTCACCATCGACATTGTGAAGTCTAGCCTTTATATTAATTTCAAATAAACCATGATAAAGATCTATTTTGATTCCTCTACTAGTGGTATCATATCACTAACATTGGAATAAAAAAGCTATAGTCTACTTGATATGATATTGCAATTTAATTACCTCTTTTAACTTCTCACAGTAGTCAACTTTAAACTCATTTGAAGTCAATCTTCTAACACAACCTCCATTATTATATGTCTTTCTACCCTCACCATACTCTTCAGTATGAAAAAAATATTCATTGATGAAATACTCATTATAGCACTTCACCTTTCTTTCAGGATTTAGACTTAGTAAATTCAAAGGAATACTAGCATTCTCTCTCAATTGATAAATTAGGCATATAAATTATAACCTTTAACAATTAACAAGAAATTTGTAGTGAAAATAAATATCCTGAGATATAAGAATAATCAAATAGTCTTTATATGTGTTATGAACCATGTGAAAAATTATTCATCTTGTAATTAAAAGACATGAGATTCAATCAGCTAAGAGTTTTAGGATAATAAAAATTGATGATGTTGCCTATAAGAGATTTAATAATCTATCAATTTATAATGGTATAAGAGATAAATTCTCTGAAAGTAATGACATGTTAAGTAATATTACTTCTGCTTATCAAATTAAAAACCAAACACAAATTCATCATATCACGATGCCACATCATATAATTTTTCACCTGATGGTAGTGATAGTACAACATTGCTTTCAACTCTACCAATAAAGAAGTCCATTATGTTATTTTTATACTTGTTATCTGTTAGCAAAAACCATCAATGGCAATTTTAAAAAAATACTTTAACATGATTTATTAACATGAAGGTCTTATTATTTTTTATATACTATGGATGATTAGTACTCAAAAGTGCATTTTTATCATGGTTTTATATCATCATTTTGCACTTAAAGTATCAATAACTCCTTAACTAAAGTATGTTTTATAATAATTTATCTAATAATATAAGATACCTTTAATTTGTGGTAAATGTCCATTTTAAACGTAGGCCTATCACATAAATAAAAGGATTGATTGATGACTTTAAGAACTTCAATTGCAAAGGCAAAGAGATGATCAAACTTAGAAAAGAGATGTCGGTGCAATCCAAACCGGAATACTGTTTGGTAATTGGGTCATATCTGAAGCTATAGATCTCAAATTTAGGTCAACTTTATATGGATGGAAAGGTAAGACATAGGCCTACAACTTTCATATGGAGCCCAAGATCTAAAAAGGTCATTTTCAAGTCCAAATTATTGCAACAACAAAGAAGCCCGAATCTGTCCTCCAGCCCGAGCATTGTTCAGTATTTTGGCCATATCTGGAGTTTTAGAAGTCGAAATGAGCTGAATGTTTTACAAAAGAAAGCTGAGATAATTGCCTAGAACTTTCATGTTTTCAAGTGGCTCTGATTTTGACGTCATCAATGATGTTTTGGGCAGACAAGAGAAGATAAGGATTGTCACCAAGTCAAGAGTTGGCCATCTACTCATCAATTAGTCATCAAATCAATAGTTCCCAATTTTGGCCTATAAAAGGAGGCATTTGCCATGCATTTAGGCATCTTGGTGTCCAGATCAAGATCATGCTCTTGTTTTCTCTCTTTGTATTCTTTATGCTTTGTTTTCATTAATATCAAGTTTATGCCTTTTATTTCCTTTCCTTTGCTTTGTTAACTCTTATCTTATTTATGTTCTTATTTTGTTTATCTATTTTTCTTTCTTTCATTATGTCTAGCTAGGTTAATTATGTCAAGGTGAAAAGGTTACACTAATGGTGTAAGAATAAGTATGGTATAAACTTAATATGGACTTTAATATTTAATACTAACATGTTTTATATTTGTTATCTTATTCACTCTTTAATACTTTGCTTGTTAAATGATTAATCTTGATTTATGTTGTATAACAATTGGTACAACAAATGCTTGGCACTTTCATAGCTCATAATGTATGGTATAACCGACACCTGAGCTATGAAAAGAACTTGATTTGTTGTTAACATAAGTTATAATCATGAATGCTTGACGAAATTTACAAGTATTAGCATTAATTGAATAAGATGACTAATGTAGTCATGTTAACAATCTATAATCTGATTGGAACCTCCTTTAGGTGTGGTTTCCAATTGAACAATAAAAGTTTATACTATACTTGTTTGACATACCATTAGTGGAACCTCTAACCTTAACATTTGATATTATCACTGTTTAATCCTTACATTAACATTCTATCTCAAAGTTCTCATCTTCTTCTTCTTCTTTATTATTGTTATTATTATTATTATTATTATTAGTAGTAGTAGTAGTAGTAGTAGTAGTATTACTATTATTATTATTGTTGTTGTTGTTATTGTTGTATTATTGTTATTTATAATTTGTACAATAACCTCCCTGTGGTTCAACCCCGGTCTTGCCGGGTTATTTATTATTTCGACACTCCTGCACTTGGGAGAAGACATAAATCTTTTTGTTGTATCAATGGACATGGTAATTTTTCATGAGTGCTTCAACTAAAAACCATTCTATATGTAGAAAAATCATTGATAGTTTACATCAAAGCTACCATAATTTCAAAGTTCTATTTTCTCAATACATTATAAGTCAAATTCTTGAATGACCACAACTAATTCAACTCATCAATCAATGATAGGAAATAAACATCTATATTCTAACCTAGATTATTAGAAAAAAGTATAACCATTGACAAAAACATGAACTACAGCCTCATACACATCTCCAATGGCAAGTTGCAAATCATACATTTCACTGGCCAATAAGATAAAGGAGTAGTAAATGACTTAAATGGATTAAATTTGTCTATATATAACCCAAGATGCACATTCCTTGATTCCACTAAAAATTAAGGATATACCCTATTAAAATGTTTTCATGCTTCACCATCGAAAGGGTGTGCCATCACTCCATCCACTACATCATATAAATGATACCATACTATATGCTTAGGAGTCTTTAGAGACATGAATAACCTTTCCAGTCTGGGTTGTAACGAGCATTCTCATATATTCTGCACTTAGTCATCTATGCATTTTCAAGGTAGTATAACATGCAGAAGTTTGGACAAATGTTATTTTTTTAGTATCCTAGGTTGAGGGGTTTCATCATGGATTTAGCAATATAAAAGTTCTCTTTTAGCCTATTCCTTCTAAGTAAAATGCTTATTGCTCATTCAATAATTCTATCATAATTGACCTCATTCAACCCATGATATCACTTGATAGTGAACACCGATGCAACAACCAATAATTTACTGTGATTTATATACCCATCCTATAATGGTTCATCAAAATCTTTCAAAACACCAAAAAACTTGGCCATGTCTGCATTAGGTTCTTCATGAATGGTTGGAAACTGACCTATATAACCTTGATTCACTCCCATCACATGTATAACCATATTCCTATAAGGATTAAGATTGTTATCTACAACATCATGCACATTGCTAGAACTAGAAGTTAACCCAACTATTCTTACTATCATGGTCTTAGAAGGAACATATGGTTCTGTGTGTGCAAATTAGCACAAATATTTCTTTACAAACTCTTTTTATAGAAGATGCATCATTACAACATCTAGATCAAGATTTTTTTTACACCTCTTACAAGAACATCTAATTCTATCTTCACTAATATTTATAAAATTAGATAGTGTGTAATTAATAAAACCCTCAATCTCATTACAATAATCCAACCTATATAGAATATCTATTAGGTTTCATTACAATAATTTCATCATGGATAGTGTGTAATTAATAAAACTCTCAATCTCATGAACCTCGATACATTCATGAATGATTATCTATTACTTATATCAAACCTATATAGAATATTGATGACAACATGTATTAATTAATTATGTAAATAAAATAAATTAGCTTACATTGGTTTAACTCAAACTTATTCAATCTATTTTAATAGTACTCGTAATTCATTATCACTTATATAGATTTATCAATTTAAATTTCTATACATTAACCAAAATTTTCAACTCAATAATAAAATATAAAAAAACCATTAAGTAAGCCATGCTTTATTTAATTACAAAAAACCTAAGTCATAAATTCAAAAAGATTCATCACTTTACAAACAAATATATATGTTTTTTAAATCTCTAAATTTGTATAAATCATACATCCACACAACAAATTTGTATGCGAAAAAAGCTATGAAACAAGTAAAAATTAACATTTTAATATTGAATTCAAACAAAAATTGAGAATTTTTGCTTACTTGATGTGGGAATTCTTAATAAAATTTGAATCAGAATAGGAATGTTGATAAACTGAGTGTTGAAGTGGTCAGATTTGTGGTGGAAGGTTGATTTATAATAAAATAGGAGGTATGTTATAAGTTTATTACAAATCTGGAAGGAAGAAGGCGAAATGGATGAGTAAGACAGGAGGGTTGCTCATCAAGTCATAAATTTAATATTACAAATAGATTTATCGATGGGTTAATTTATTTAATAATTTTGTATGTAAAAATGACATGTCATTGCATATTTCTACTTTTTTTTTATTTTTTCTTTTACTACTGTAATTCCCTTAATATATACTAAGGGAATATTTCTTTTGATGTTCTTTGATAGATACAATGAGAAACTATTTTATCGATAAAATTCACTATAATCTACTGTCATAATTTTTTCATTAGTGTTTTGGTCTATATTTGCTAATTTTTTAGTATTACATATGTAATATATGCACAGGTAGGTGGAGTTGTGTTGCACATAGCTAACAATTTTCATTTCAAGTGTTTGCTCTTTCAAATAATTCATTTATACAAGAGTCAACATGTTTTTTTTTATAAAGATCCAATGGAATGAAATAAATCAAAATAATTTAATGGCTAGAAAAAAAAGATGACATGGCAAAAAAAAAAAATAGGTATCGAAGAAACATCAAAATTCCAATGATGAAACTGATAGCATCACCATAAAAATTTTGCAAGATGAATCCATAGGAACTATTCAAAGTCAACATTGGAGGTAGCAATGAGAGTCGAGTAAGTGAGCATGTCCCTATCTTGAGACCACTCATCGTTGACTTTGAAGTTGGCTTTCATGGTGTTTATGGATGAAACACCATTCCAATATATCTTTTTTGTGGTACTTGGTGTTTCATCGTTTTTGGTGTGTTTTTGATATTTTTTTTTTCTATTTTATTTTTGTTATGTTATTTTTTCTTTCTAGTTATTATATTATTTTATTTATTTCATGCCATTGAATTTTTACAAAAAAAAAATGTTGATTCCAGAATAAGTAATTTTTTTAAGAGTGTAAAAACTTAAAATGAAATTTTTTAGTGACATGCGCAGCACACCTTGTTACGTATATACTAAATGTGGGTATTAGCTACTATTTAGTTTGGAAATTATTTTTTCAGCTGTTTTGAGAAAACAATTTACTGCAGGTACTTTCTAGATGCATTGATACGAACACACGAAAGTTCGTGGAAGAATCACCGAATAGTCCAAACCTGTTTCATGACAAGGGCGTGCAGGATGGTTGTCACGGGCGACAAAGGTGTGCGGGATGGTTCCATACTTAATACTATTTTTTAAATTAAATATTATTTTTGCCCGGATCCTGAAATACTCCCAAACTAAAATATACTGTTATAATTAAAAAGCAAAAAACCACCAATCGAAGTAGAATTGACCAGTGCCGAACAAATTATTGGTCATGAAAGGCGCTCCATTCCCCTCACAGTGTTGCCGTTTTAATTGACCACTGCCGAACAAATTACGGGTCAACAAAGTCGCTCCATTAGTGTTGCCTTTTTAATTGCTATCTTCTGTGCCAAAATAGTTGAAAACATTTTTCGAGAAAAGCCTTCAGAAAAATTTCAGAATTATCTTGTTTCTGTTCAGAAGAGAGCTTGTAAGTTTTAATTTAGAGAAGCTATGGATTTTTAATTTATCCCGCTTTCAAGTAGTCAACGACATGCTTTTATGTGAAGCCGGAATTAGAAAAAGAATAATAATCAGGTTTGATTCCTTACAGATATTCTTATGGTTAACTGGGAATCCTGTGTTTGATTATGATATTTTCATCTCCTTTAACTCTTTTTCTTGATTTTTCTTTTCTTAGCATTTATCTAACGATTTGATAATTGTGTAGGCACAGGATGAACGTTTCTGGAACACCAAGGGTGCCAAAGGTGAGTCCCGATCATGTTTCTCTTGACATTGCCAAATTAGCAGAGTCCGTGGAACGAAAGTTGAAAAGCTTGCGCTCCTTTTCAGATCTGTGTTTCATCTACAGAGTTCCAAAAGGACTACGTGAGTTAAATGAAAAGGCTTACACACCTCAAGTAATTTCCATTGGCCCATATCACCACGGAAAAAAAGAGCTACAAGAAATGGAAGAGCAAAAGAGACTGTACCTGAGGGAGTTTCTTGGATTGTGTAAGGTAAGTGTGAAGGATTTTATTGCAGCTATTGCAGAGAGAGAGAGTAAATTGCGTAATTGTTATGCAGAAACCACTGATAATCTAAGTAAAGAGGAATTTGTGGAAATGGTGTTGCTGGATTGCTCCTTTCTCATCATGTTCTTGCTGAAAGCATTTTCCTTCGATATCCAAGAAGCAAATACTGACCGCATATTCAATAAACTATGGATGAGAGAAGAAATACAGTTTGATTTGTGCTTGCTTGAAAATCAGCTTCCATTCTTCATTGTTGAGGACTTGTTCAATCTATCCAAAATACAGTACTATTGTGAGGAGCATTCCATGATTGAACTTACTCATGATCTCTTGTCACATAAATGGTATTCATGGGTGCCAAATGACATTTCGAAGCACCTCAAGTTGTCTAAAGCAGAGCATTTTGTTGGCTATCTAGCAATCTGTCAGCGGCCATCACAGCATATGCAGCCAACTAAACTTACAAATTTAACAGCTCCTAGTGTAGCAGAGCTCCATCAAGCTGGAATGAAGTTCAAGTTAGGGTCCAGCATAAACCCACTCGAAATAAAATATGATGACAATAAAGGGACGTTGGAGATTCCACATAAAATTATAGACGATCATACAGAAATCCTATTAAGAAATCTCCAAGCCTTTGAGCGATGCCATTGCGGTGTAAATATATATGTATGTGACTACATTACAATGCTCTCTTTCCTTGTCCCCTCAGCTAAGGATGTGGAGATACTCGTTAAGAATGGAATCCTAGAAAATGGTCTCCCTGATAATGAAGCAGTTGCAAGCCTTTTCCGCAATCTTTCCAAGGAAAATTCTCTCGCCATTGACACTTTCTACTATTCTGGTTTAGTTGAAGATCTGAACAAGTACTGCAGAAAACGGAGACACAAATGGAAGGCAACCTTGAAACAGAAGTATTTTGACAATCCATGGACAATAATCTCTCTTGTAGCAGCTACTGTTCTTCTCATACTCACTATCACGCAAACAGTGTGTTCAATCATTCAAGTTGTTTGATTTTGTTTTCTATAAATTAACGGTGTATTCTGTAATCGCATTCTATGAAATTACTATATATGTTCTTCAATAACTAATCAATTTTTCCTCCCTGTCTTGCTTTCTCTGCTACATAGTTAGCATAAATCAATTTTTTCTATTTCAGTTGACTCATTTCATTGAAGTCGCTACATTTTGCCCCACTTAATTGCTGTTGCCTTTTAATTTCTATCTTCTCTTTTGGAACTTGTTTTCTCTTCATCAATTTTTTTTTTTTTGCTTTATTTCTGTCGGCACTATTCTACTTTGATATATATTCGACGCTTTTCTATTGCTTTGTTTTTTCTAATCATATACATTTTGGAGTGTTAAATTCTTCGGAAAAACTTCACATAACATTTTTTGTTTCAATTATCATCTCTCCTAAGGCTGTATGACTCATCTCCTGTTTAGGTTTTGGAATTGAATTTGTTCTCTCTATAGTAACAAATTTTACGTGTTAATTTAGTTTTGATGCTAGCTATTATCTCAATCTAGATTTTGATTTTGTTCGAACATTTCTACCAATAATCAGTCATTTGATGATTCTGACACTAGCGATCATGAAGTCACAGGATGGAAGAATGCTGGGACATCAAGTGAGCTTATTGATACTGGCAAATTAGCTTGTGGTGATGCTCGTTTTGCCATAAATATATATAGTTTGATGCATGTAGATGTCTTATCAAACTTGAACATGTCAAAATCCATCCTGCATTATTTTGTCTAACAGTGTCCAATAAATCCCCTCCATCTCTAACCCACATGTACAATTGAATTTAAAAATAAACATACAAATCTTTTTTTTTAAGAGTAATAATATTTATAGATATTACTAGAATTGTGAGTAGGGCCATGAGCCAAAATGCTTTTTTTTTATTAGTAATGCAACTGTGTTTTAAAAAAGTTTTTTAAAAATAAAACTTGAAGCATATAATCAACCGAGAAAAAAAAAATTGAAAACCTGCAAAAAAACAGCAAATAAAAAGACATAAGAAAACAGAGTAATTTTAAAAATTCATGAAAAATCATATGGAAGATAAATAAAGAAAAGTTGTGTCTAATTTCTAATGATATAATGTTTAAATGATAAAATTATATCTATTAAAAAATAATGAAAAAAAATAAACCAAGCAAGAACACACAAACATTCTAAATTTGGGCTAAGGTCTCAAATTTATAACCCTTTAAATCCTAGATCCGAGTTCAATCAAAAAATTTAATTTTCAACCAATTTAATATTAAATTATGAAATAATTAAAAAATTAAATTTTAAAAAAACTTTTCTAATTAAAAAATTAACAATCAAAATAATAGAGATCAAATTTGTTAGAAAAAACTTAATGAGGATGAAATTGTGAAAAAAATCTAAAAAATAATCCCAAACATAATAAATAATAATTAAAAATAAAAAATAAATTTGAAAAATAAAAAATAGAAAGGGTCAACTGAAAAAAATTATAATTTGACTCAAAATAATTCAAAATGATATTTTTTAAATTTATAACACAAAACCATAGCCTTCAAATCAAACAGTTAGACATGAGAGGATAGTTAGTAGCATAATAAATCTAAAACCTAGCCCAATTCAATGGTTACATACAAAGATACAGTCATTCAAGTTTATGCTATCAAGGTACTTTCTCTCCTTTTCATTTAGTCATCCAAGTATTTTCTACATAATTTTGTTATTTATATAAAAAAATCTATAAAAAAAATTCACATCATCCAATAAAATTTAAAAATTACAGTTATTATATTTAAGCCCTAAGATGTTGATTAAAGATTTAAAAATTAAAATGAATAATAAAATAAGACATTATTAAAAAGATAATAATAATAAAATGAAAGAAGTAAATTTGACCATGGATCCCATCTTATCTTTTCCTTGTTGGTTTGCTAGCCATATCTCAAAATGGAAAAACCCAAAAGCGCCCATTTGATTTGCCTTTTTTTTTTTTTTTTTTGGATGTTGATGAGTTTTTTTACCATAATTTATGATTGAAGTGTATTTTATGGCTACTTGATTAAATCTTACATAATTGTCGAAACAATATGAAAGAGTAAAGTTTAGATTCACATCCACCTAAAAATCATTTGTAAATAAGCTTATTATGTAAGACAGAAGGAAAGCAATTGTAGAGAGTAAGTAAGTTTATTATATGCATAAACCAAATCAGTCTATTTTTCTAAATTTCACTTGATTCCAAAACTTAAAAACTTGAGCACATGCCTGCACTGTGATCCAACTGGATTTTGAGCCACACAATATTATTTCACAAGAAAGTAGGCACGCAGGGTGTCTCATCCGGGACAAATACAGTGCCGATGAACAGGAACCAGAGCAGCCCTGAAGATGTCCTATTATGTCAACTTAAAGATGTCGCATTATATGCAGATCCTAATGCATGGAATCACACACACCAAACAAACTGCCAGTAAAGCTGATAAGCACAGATGTGGTCATGCAGCAGCTGGAAAATCGCCAAAACATCCCACAATGATGACATCAACTGATTTTCTAGCAAATTGCAGTAACTAATTATACAAGTTTGGCCGACACAGAATGACAGCCATAGAGAACGGCAAGTACATTAACTTAACCGTAAAGGAGAGCATTAGTCATAGACCCATTACAATCCCAGATCCTAAACAAAATAATCTTGTATAGCTAGGCAGGCGTTAAAAGGATCCACTCCAAGGTGTCGAACTTAATCGATATCCCAAGAACAGTAAAGCGTGATCTCTACAATTAGCATCTTATATATAAGGTATGGTTCGTGTAAGTTGGTTCATTAGGTAGCCAAAAGGTCAGATGCCGGTCCTATTGCTTTGGATGATTTGGAATCAGCTGGAGCTCTTGTTTTAGCTTGTAAAACCTGTACAGTGTCTAAAGATCTAATTCCCACTCCTCTACGGGTAACTGGGTTTCTTCAAAAGGGAACGAAAGACCACTAACATCCTATCTTCATGTAAAGTCTTCAGGAGATGTATCGCTTTGATGTCTGTAAAGTATTAACAGCATTGGGAATCTCCAGCAGCCGGTCCTGGCTTCATTTTGAGAACTTCAAACGCCATAACTCTACGTGCAGGCAAGCCATCAAATTATCTAATATATAATGCACACCGCACAGAAAATACACTAGGATGATGTCTTTTACTAGATGCATGTATTCACATGTGTAAGCATATCTTACTCTTGCTACAACACGTTTCAGAATAATCAAATTTTTCCTACGATAATGTAATTAACTGTCAATGCAACATGGCTGTTAGTTCTTCTTGATCGGAGCCTCCTCACCCCTATATAGATAATGTCACTTAGCTCTCTATCTTCAACCCTCATGTTTCAAAAAATGTCTCCAGCAAGTTGTTCTGCCCTGCTCCAACACTTTCTTACTCCCTCCGTCCACATTACCTTTTCAATCGCTGTCAATACCATTGGTTTAAGCGGCAGGACAGTGGCTGCTGACACTGTCCCTTCGGCAAAGAAAGTGGCCAACTTCGTCCTTGGCGATATTTCTCCACCTACTGAGAAGTATTGGTTCTCAAGGTTGCCTAACACTCCATTGCCAAAAGCCCTAGAATATCTTCTACAACCTGGTCATTATCCTTCAATCTCCAAAGAATTCGCTAATGAATAATTAAGTGCTGCAGCTACTCAAAGAACCTATAAACAAGGATATAGATCTGTCAAGCATAAAACAGCCATAAAGTCTGCCCTCCGCGACTCAACGATATTCTACCTGTACAACGATCTCCATCTAGGTAAAAGGATGGGAATTCATTTTACTAATAGTGGGACCAAGATTAGTTTCCTGCCTCGTCAGGTGGCGGAGTCTATACCATTTTCGAGTGACAAAATATATACGAGAGATTTTGAACTACTTTGCACTACAAGTCAACTGAAAAGAGGCTCAGGTCATCAGAGATGAAACAGGAGGATGTGAGGAGCCAAACATGGAAGGAGAAGAAAAATTATGTGCTACATCTCTGGAGTCATTAATTGATTTTAGTGTTGAAAGGCTTGGCCAAAATGTTCGGCTACCCTCCACTGACGCAGGCAAGAAGCAAGAGTATACTGTTTCGGGCAAAGCGACAATGATTGGAGATCATAAAGCTGCAGTGTGTCACAAGATGAGATATCCTTACGCAGTGCACTATTGCCATGTAATCGCAGACACAGAAACTTATGAGGTTCCTTAGTGGGTGCTGATGGCACAAAAGTGAAAGCTGTGACAGTTTGCCACCTCAACACATCAGCTTGGAGTCCAGACCATATGGCGTTTCAAGTTCTCAAAATTAAGCCAGGACCAGCTGTTTGTCACTTTCTCGATAGTGATACTCTCGTTTGGGTGCCAACGAAGAGATAAAGATATGACTCCATGACAATATGTCAAAGCTTGGTCTTGATAAAAGGCCTTAATAAAATTTGCTGCCTTGTTGTCATAGCTATTTGTAATATGTATGTACTCCCGTTCCCTCCCCTGTTGCATGTCTTCCCTGTTTGTGTTTGTAATGCATATGCACCCCCCAGCCCTATTGTGTTGATCCCTTAAGAATAATAAAGAAACAGGACACTTACAAAAAATACGAATCACCACGGCAACTTGGTATATATGCTTTAGAGATCCCATAATCAATGGAAGGAACCTCGGTCAAGAAATAAAATAAAAGAACAAAAAATTGTAAACATAAAAAGAAGAAGGAATTTGGACCGTAAGAGAGTGATATATAAAACCATTCTTCGTACTTCAATTGTTAAATTAAATTTTTGAATTGAAATTCTTTGATATGATATTAAGATTTAATAATTAAATAATTACAAATTTGAATATCACTATATTCATTGTTAGAGTCGGATTAAGGTGGATAGTAATGGTGAGCAGAAAACTCAAAGAAAGCTGTACTAGGTGAAGGAAATACAACAGATCTTTTAGTAGATGAATGGAGACACTATAGTTGACCTGAGGTACCAAATTTATAGCTATAAAAAATTTCCCCTCAACTCAACAATCATGTAGAATATATATGACAATCCAATAGTAGTTCATTCAGAAATAACACTATGCCAACCGATTTTTGTTAGGTGGGAATGAAATTTAAAGTAAAGGAATATATTAGATAATGTGAGGCATCTCAAAGAGCCAATGAAAGAAGCATAAAATTCAAAATAATACATGAAAAAAAAACACAAGGAAAATAATAAAATTATTAAATCCAGGGGTTTTGAGCGAGATTTTTGATATCTAATAAATTAACAATACGTGTAGTGATGTAGCGGCTATTAAAAAAAAATCTTCGAAAACTCTTGTAAAAATTTCAACCTGATGTAATGTTGGAATAAATAGTTATAATCCCTTTGATCCTTTATTTAGGTTTGGTACAGCTAGACTTCCTCTTAGTCTTAAACATGTCCTACTAATTTATAAACGGATATTCTAGGTCATCCAAATAATATGTTAAAAGCATATTTTTATTTAGTTATGACAAAACTATACCTAATTATTTAGAATTATTTGTTATCATAAACTTGACTACGTCTAATACATTAATAAAAAGAAGAAGATATAACCAAATGACTATGTCATCTTCTCTAAGAATTTCTTGTTTGTACTAAAAACTAATTGCTTGAATTCATAGTTAATTTCAATTAATTCACGTAAAATTCTTAAATTCAATAATTTATCCAAGCATTCAACACCACGCAAAATTCATTAAAATTCAACCTATTTGACAAATCAATGAAAAACATTATTAATCAAAACTCATCCTAGTTCATGTTATTTTCATGTTCATTTACATGAAATCAACTCTAATTATATAAATTCATGGTAATTTATCGTAAACCAATAAAAACCTTTAATTTCAACAACTTAGTTGACAAATCACTGCAAGCATAGTTGGTTAAAATGAAATATAATTCATGTTATTTCAATGCTCATTGTTAAAAATCAACCCTAATTTTATAAATTAATGGATGTTAACACAATTCAATCAAACTGTAATTTTAAACAAACCTAATTTGTAAATTAAACCTTAACTTCAAGCAAGCACAAATTAAACATAAATTAACTATGAAAAACACTTAATTAATATAAATGTAGTTTTTTTACATAGTATTTTTCTACTACGAAGTGGTTGAAGTCTATGCTCGTGACTTGAAAAGTGGTGTAGGATTTATACTTTATGGATGGTGATTTTGACACTAAACTTGGTGAGATGGGAAGGGTGATTTTGACATAAATTAACTATGAAAAACACTTAATTAATACAAATGTAGTTTGTTCACATAGTATTTTTCCACTACGGAGTGGTGGAAGTCTATACTCATGACTTGAAAAGTGGTGTAGGGTACATACTTTATGGATTGTGATTTTGACACTAAACTTGGTGAGATGGAAAGAGTTACTTTTAGGTGCGTAAAGGTATCTTTATTTTTGAAGTAATTTTTATGGTTGTGATTTAAAAAAATAAATTTTAAAAAATATTTTTAATTATTATTAATTGAATTTAAAAATATTTAAATAAAATAAAAATATTTATAAAACTCAATTAAAACATATATATAAAACTGTTGCATAAAACTTACATTTTATATTTAATTTTTAATGAGTCTCACAGCATAAAATACACTTTCCTTACCTTATTACTAAATATATTACTGCATTTGTTTCACCACTAACATGAAAAACAAACCAGGTTAAACTAGCGGACAACAAACACGCTATAAAGCTAGGACGGCAGTATCAATAAGTTTTTTAGAAAGAAAGAATATAAACAGCTAGTTTTGTATAAAGAGAAAAGCTACAATGGTGGTAGAGAAAAACAAACCAGGTTAAAATACAATTTAAAATTATAACATTCAATGGATATAATCTTATTTTTGGTAAGTATTCAATGGATATAATCACCATATCTAAACGTGATATTTTTAAATATCATAATTGTGAATTATCAAATATATAAAGTATACTATATGACTAATTATTTTTTAAACTATACAATTTTTTGTCAATATTTCTAATTTTCCTCGCTAATATACAAAGTATGCTATGTGACCAATTATCGCGTCTTGAATGCCGGGCAGACAAAGACAGGAGAGAGGGAAGGCGTGGTCACTATCAACCCCACACACTTGCACCGCCCGTAAGAGAGCGCAAGGACAAAGCTGCCCTCACTGCCTCGAGCAAGCAGAGCTGACAGCTCTGTCAGCGTGCGTCAAAAATGGAAGGAGTCGATTGCAACCCCATTTCTCTCTCCCTCTCAAGCTCTATTGGCTACCAAGCAGACCTTGTGTCTTTGAGCTTGTCTCTACCTTTGACTTGTCAACTTCTCACTTCACACGCGTGTTGTTTTGCAGGATATAAACAAATTTACCTCCATAAATAATGTCATTTGCTCACTTCTTCATTATCTTCAAAAAAATGTCTCTAGCCAATTCTTGTGCACTGCTCCTCCTTTTCTTTCTTACTCTCTCCCTCTACATTACCTTCTCCACCGCTGCCAATACCATCGATATATCTGACACGACAGTGGCTGTGGCAGCTGACAATATACTTTTTATGAGGATAACAGGATACAAATATCAGATAAAAATAAGGAATATAATAAAATAAAAAATAAAATACATAAAAATTTACATAGCTTATTAAATTAAACTATATCCATGTATTAATATAGAAAAATTTTACTAATGTGAAAATATAACTTCTTTCTAATAATAAAAAAATAACTGAAATTTTTTTATTACTAGAAAAAAACACCTTATTTATTATTTTACAAATACTTTATAATTTTATAGGATTATTCTTTCTTGATTTTTTTTTAATTTTTTTTATTATATATAATACTTGAATTGGCTATTTATAAACAACCATCTAGATAAAGGGTAATAGTATCACTAATTTAATACCTATAATTTTTACTAAAATGTAAAAGGATAGCTTCCTACCTTTACCAAAGAAAGTTGCCACCTTCCTCCCTAGCGATATTTCTCCACATACTGAGAAGTATTGGTACTCAAGGTTGCGCAACACTCCATTGCCAAAAGCCCTGGAATATCTTCTACAACCTGGTCATTATCCTTCAATCACCAGAGAATTCGCTAATGAAAACGTAAGTGCTACTGTTATCCAAAGAATCTATAGAAGAGTTTACAAACGAGGTTATAAAAGAGGCGATAAAAAACCCCTAAAGTCTGCCCTCCCTGACTCAACGATATTCTACCCGTACAACGATCTCCATCCAGGTAAAAAAAATGAAAATTCATTTTACGGATAGTGGAACCAAGGTTAGTTTCTTGCCTCGTCAAATCGCAGAGTCTATTCCATTTTCTAGTGACAAAATACCAGAGATTTTGAAGTACTTTGCACTAGAAGTCAACTCAAAAAAGGCTTATCAGAGAAGAAATAGGAGGATGCGAGGAGCCAAACATGGAAGGAGAAGACAAATATTGTGCTACATCTCTAGAGTCATTAATTGATTATAGTGTTGAAAGGCTTGGCCAAAATGTTCGGGTACTCTCGACTGGAGCAGGCAAGAAGCAAGAGTATACGGTTTCAGCCGAAGTGAGAATGATTGTGTTGAAGTAAACTCAATCCACTTGAATCCACTAGAAGGTCAAGGAAGGCAGCCAACAGCTGTCACCGCCCAGCCACCAACCGACCAGCCACTAGCTGCCGGCCGTTTTCACACCGTCGGTCACAAACCGCCTTCACACTTGAAAGTTGAATTTTCTTGTTTTGATTTCGTGTATAAATAGATAGCTAAGTTTATACAATTCTGTGTGGAGAGATTGAGAGAAACACTAGAAAGAAAGAGAGAAAAAGAGAGAGGTTGTTGTAAGCTTTTGTTTATGTAATTGTAAGCTTTGTTCTTGAAATAAAAAAGTGTGTTTTATCCCATCTGAGTGTTTCAAAGCCATCACAAGTGGTTTTTCCCACCAACAATTGGTATCAGAGCTACAACAGGGTTTGAAACACTCGTGTGGCTCACTCGTCTTCTTCCTCGGGGCGCGTGGGCTATAGTGCTGAAACTTTAGACGGAGAGTGTGGTCCACCCCGTGCTCCGATTGATCTGATTTTTGCACCGTTGAGTTCGTATGGATGAGCTCTACACTTTGGAATGATCAAAACTTGTTTTTGACAACTTTGAAAATTCAGATATTTCCCAAAAATACCTCTGTTTTCTGACGAACGGGGCTCTGATACCAATTGTTGGTGGGAGAAACCACTTGTGGTGGCTTTGAAACACTCAGATGGGATAAAACACACTCTTTTATTTCAAGAACAAAGCTTACAATTACATAAACAAAACCTTACAACAACCTCTCTCTTTTTCTCTCTTTCTCTCTAGTGTTTCTCTCAATCTCTCCACACAGAATTGTATAAACTTATCTATCTATTTATACACGAAATCAAAACAAGAAAATTCAACTTTCAAGTGTGAAGGCGGTTTGTGACCGACGGTGTGAAAGCGGCTGGCGGCCGGTGGCTGGCGGCTGGCGGCTGGTCGGTTGGTGGCTGGGCGGTGACAGCTGGTGGCTGCCTTCCTTGACCTTCTGGTGGATTGAGTTTACTTCAACAAATCTCCCCTCTAAACTCAATCGAGGGATGTTATTCCAAGCATGAATTTCAATCTAATAAATACTTCTCTCTTCAATGGCTTGGTAAAAATATCTGCAACTTGATCATCTGTCTTGCAGGATATCAGCTCGACTTCTTTGTTCTTTACATGCTCTCGGATAAAATGATGACGTGTATCAATATGTTTACTTCTTTCATGATACACCGGGTTTTTTGCCAATGCAATCGCTGATCGATTATCGATATAAATCTCTGTAGGATTTTCTTGAGGAAATCCCAAAAACTTCAGCAAATTCCTTAACCATATTAAATGGCATACAGCTGAGTTGGCAGCAACATACTCAGCTTCACAACTTGATAACGTGACAATTTATTGCTTCTTGGATGACCATGTGAAAAATGTATCTCCCACGAAAAATACAAACCCTGTTGTACTTTTTCTTTCATCCAGATCTCTACCCCAATCACTATCCGAGTAGCCAGTAAGATTGAAATTTGTACTTGAGGTATAAAACATACCTTCATTTATTGTGCCTTTGATGTAGCGAAGAATTCTCTTGGCTGCATTCAAATAAGACTGGTCTGGCTTCTCCATATATCTGCTGATCAGTCCGACTCCGTAGAGTATATCTGGTCTGGTACATGTCAAGTACCTTAAGCTTCCTACTAAGCTTTTAAAGTAAGTTGGATCAACATTTCCAACTTTACTTTTCCTCAATTCCACTCCATTCTCAACTGGAGTTGATACCGGATTGCAACTTTCCATCTTGAACCTTTCAAGAATATCTTTGGCATAACTTCTTTGGGATACAAAAATCCCTTCTTCTTTCTACACCACTTCCAAGCCAAGAAAATGTGCCATCAGACCAATGTTTGTCATCTCAAACTCTTGTACCATATTTTTCTTGAAGTCTTCGAACATGGTAGGATTGTTGCCGGTGAATATCAAGTCATCAACATATAGGCACACAAATAATATGCTGCCATCTGCTTCTTTCTTCACATAAATTGTGTGTTTATATGGACATTTTTGAAATCCATTATCTTGAAAATACCTGTCAATTCTGGTATTCCAAGCACGCGGAGCGTGCTTCAAACCGTAGAGGGCTTTCTTCAACTTGTATACTTTGCCTTTATTTTCAGCATCAATGTATCCAAGTGGTTGTTCAACATAAATCTCTTCTTCTAGGAAGCCATTCAGAAATGATGACTTCACATCAAGTTGATAGATCTTCCATCTATGTTGTGCTGCTAATGAGATCATCAGTCTGATTGTCTTTAACCGGGCTACTGGAGTAAACACTTCTCCATAGTCAATGCCTTCTCTCTGTTTGTAGCCTTTCGCCACTAATCTTGCTTTGTATCTTTGCACTTCTCCTTTTGCATTCTTCTTTGTCTTATAGACCCATTTGACACCTATTGCTTTCTTGTTTTCTGGTAGATAAGTCAGCTTCCAGGTATCATTCTTCTCAATGACATGTATTTCTTCATCCATTGTTTTTATCCACTTCTCTTCTGTGATAGCTTCATTGAAGCTAAGTGGGTCACTATCTGTAAAAATACAAAATAGAGTTGTATCTTCCATTACTTGAGTGGCGTCATACAGCTCTTCTAGATTTCTCATCCTTCTTGGACCTTCTGATGAGGATGCTGATGATGGTTCTGGTAATGATGGTATTGATGATGATTCTGGCGTGTTTCTCCTGTTGAATACAGGAAATCTGTGTACCGGACTTTGTGGCTCATCTTCTGGTACTATTGGACCTTCTGCAAGTACTGTTGGTACTTCTTCATCTTCAAGGATCAAATCAGTGCTGATCCATTTAACTGCTTCTTGGTCATCATTCCATTGCCAAGTTTTATCTTCTTCAAAGATAACATCTCTACTCATAATTACCTTCTTGGTGATGGGATTATACAGCTTGTATCCCATTCTTCTCTCACCATATCCGACAAAGATGCATTTCTCACTTTTATCATCGAGTTTAGTCCTTCTTGCATCTGGGATCTTTGCATATGCCACACAACCAAAGACTCGAAGGTGAGTAACACTTGGTTTGTGACCACTCCATGCTTCTTGTGGAGTGACAACTTGCAAACTTCTGGTTGGGCAGCGGTTCAGCAAATATACTGCACATGATACAGCTTCAGCCCAGTATTGCTTGGGCAGCTTCTTTGCTTTGAGTAGACTTCTTGCCATATCAAGAATTGTTCGATTCTTCCTCTCAGCTACACCATTCAGCTGTGGTGTATAAGCCGGTGTTGTCTGATGTCTGATGCCTTGTTGTGTACAAAAGGCTTCAAAGTCATTTGCTGTATATTCTCCACCTTGATCAGATCTTACGGTTCTGATCTTGTAGCCACTTTGCTTCTCAACAATTGCTTTAAAATCTTTAAAACAATCGAACACTTCTGATTTCCTCTTCAAAAAATATACCCATGTCTTTCTGCTAAAATCATCAATGAAAGTGAGGAAGTACCTATTCTGTCCAGTTGACATAGGCTTTATAGGACCACACACATCTGTGTGCACTAACTCCAGTGGCTTCTTTGCTTTCCAATTGACTTCTTTGGCAAAACTGGATCTGTGATGTTTGCTGAGGACACAACTTTCACAGACTTCTTCTGGATGATCAATGTGGGGCATACCTTTGACCATCTTTTTGCTTGCTAGCATCTTCAGACTTGTGAAATTCAGATGTTCAAGCCTCAGGTGCCAAAGCCATTCTTCATTGTTGGTGATGGCACTCAAACACTTTGCTGCATCATAATGGATGTTTAAAGGAAACATCCTATTGTTGGACATTTTCACATAGGCAATTAATCTCCCATTGTAGTCTGTAATTGTCAGATGACAATTCTTCATGTAAAGTGTATAGCCTCTCTCCAAAAGTTGACCTATGCTCACCAAGTTCTGCTTTATGGCTGGGACATAGTAGACATCGGCGATGTAGCTATGATCGCCATTCTTCAACTTGATTGGGATGTTGTCTTTACCTTTGAATGGAACTTTTGACGTATCTCCAAAGGTGACAAAACCTTGTATGGTCTCATCTAGATCACCAAATAAATCTCGTTGGCCACACATGTGATTGCTAGCTCCAGAATCAAGATACCAAATATTCTCTTGATTCTTGTCAAGTCCTTGTTGGACAAATAATGCAGCTGCTCCTTTGTTGTTGACATTCTCTTCTGCATAGTTGACTTGCTTACGTATCAGTGGAGCTTTTTTTTGACATTCAGTGCTATAGTGCCCAAATTGATTGCAATTATAACACTGAATATTCCTCTTGTCATGGTTATTGTAACCACCTCCTCTTCCTCTAGGAGTGAATGCTTGTTGTCCTCGACCTCCTCTAGTGGTGTTTCTACCACCTCTTCCTCTAAAACCTGTATTCCAAAAACCTCTGCCTTGAAATCGCTGAAATCCTCCTCGTGTTTGTTGACTTCTTCCTCGAGTGGTGTATCCACTTGTTGAAGTCTTCCCTTGCTCATATTTGTCTTTGAGAGACAATTTTGCTTGTAAGGCATGCTCAATTGCCTTATCTCCATTTCTTTTTACAATCTTCTGCTCATGAGCTTGCAAAGAACTCATAAGTTCATCCACTGTTAACTTGTCCACTTCTTTGGATTCTTCAATAGCAACAACAACAAAATCAAATTTTGGATCTAGGGATCTCAAAATTTTCTCTGTAATTCGAGCATCTGAAAGGGCTTCTCCATTTCTTCTCATCTGATTGACTATCACCATAATTCTTGTGTGATAATCAGACATGGATTCTGAGGACTTCATTTGTAACAATTCAAATTCACCTCGCAGATTGGAGACGAATCTTCTTTATTCTGTCAATACCTTTGTATTTTTGTTGAAGAGCCTCCCATATTTCTTTTGATGTTTCTGCAGAAGCAATGATTTCAAATGTCGCTTCATCAAGACCTTGATAAATGATGGTTTTTGCTTTGTTATCTTTCTTTCTATTGGCTTTGAGGACTTGCTTCTGTACCTCTGGTAAAGCATCTTCTGATTCTTTGGACTCTGGTTCATCATAACCATATTGCACAATGTCTATACACTCTTATGAACCAAGAAATGCCTTCAATCTGATGCACCAACTATCATAGTTGTCTTTGGTTAGTTTCGGGATGAGTGTTTGTGCATTTTCTGTAGTCATTTTGCTTTCTAAATGACTATATCACCTTTTTGGGAGTTGAATTTGGCAAAACCAACACCGTAGATGGATCCGGAATGGTCCAAATAGTAGGGAACCGGTCTGACTTTGTAGAAAACGGGTCAAAAATAAGGTGAACCGGTCTAAAAACCAATTCGGGTGGTTTGCTGGGTTGAACCGGGAATATTCCAAGGAATATTCTTTTTTTGACTTTGACTTTAGAATATGGCTCGGAGCTTGGCTTGGCTCCGGAATATGGCTTGGAGCTCGGCTCGGCTTCAAATATGGCTCGCGGCTTGGCTCGTGGCTCGGCTCGGCGCGGCTCAAATATGGCGCGCGTGTGGCTCACTCGTCTTCTTCCTCGGGGCGCGTGGGCTACAGTGCTGAAACTTCAGATGGAGAGTGTGGTCCACCCCGTGCTCTGATTGACTTGAGTTTTGCACCGTTGAGTTCGTATGGATGAGCTCTACACTTTGGAATGATCAAAACTTGTTTTTGAGAACTTTGAAAATTCGGATATTTCCTAAAAATACCTCTGTTTTCTGACGAACAGGGCTCTGATACCAATAGCAGCAGAGTAAACATGCCATTTCTGAGTTGAGTTGGGACTTCCCATCACATGTGCCACACTCTCTAAACCAAATTTACTGAAATGGCCATCGAGGACAGTTACCTCCTTACAGAAGTTACGATGCGGAAATGGCTGAGCCCCGGGACATATGAAGCTCCCACGCATGTACCTCACAGAACATACAGTGAGTGAAAGGGCATCAGCGAGCTTAAGGATCACTGGGATCGAAAGGAGCAGTTTAGTAGTCCCACAAGTTTTGATGATAACTTTGTAAGGGTATACAAAGAGACTGGATTCCGACAGAACATACGAATCAACCTCGTCATTTGAAAGCGAATCAACTATAGTGCATTCAGCTGGTTTGAGAATCTCGTCTAATTGAGCCTTGGACAGAGACCTGAGGCCCTTTCCTTCAGGGTCAGAAAAAGAAGCCAGGCTCGAAAAACCAAATTTCAAGCCTTTTTTCGTAACCTTCAAATCCGATTGCAGAGACCGGCATCGCCATCTCACCTCACAGTAAACAGATGAGAAGTGCAGAAAAGAGTGCGAGAGAACGAGGAAAGCAGAAAAGAAAAAAAAGACTAAAGAAAACAGACAGTATGAAAGAGCTAAAATGGGGCTATCTCAACACTTTGAAAATCTCAGGATGGCTTCCGAACGCAGTTGGAGTAAGCAGCAGATCGGAACTTCTTGATTCCACCAGCAGGTCTTATGTCTTCAATGCTATAGCCGAGAGGTGCTTCGTATAATAAGGACTTACTACTACTACTACTAGGCTTCTTGCCACCTTTAGACTCCATAGATCATTTAGCCTTGTCAATAAATTATATGAAATCTTGTAAAACTAATCTCCTTCAAAAACTCCCTCTTTCTCAAACTCCACACTAAACTCTGTTCAAGAAATAAATCAAAATCCGTTTTTTATAGAAAAAAAAGGCTTGATAACTTCATTACAAATTTCAATCTTACTAGCTACTCGGATAGTGATTGGGGTAGAGATCTGGATGAAAAAAAAAGTACAATAGGGTTTGTATTTTTCGTGGGAGATACATCTTTCACATGGTCATCCAAGAAGCAATAAATTGTCACGTTATCAAGCTGTGAAGCTGAGTATGTTGCTGCCAACTCAGCTGTATGCCATTTAATATGGTTAAGGAATTTGCTGAAGTTTTTGGGATTTCCTCAAGAAAATCCTACAGAGATTTATATCGATAATCGATCAGCGATNATAATGTTATAATTATCTTTTACAAATGTGACTTCAGGCATGTGAGTGTATGCGGGAAGAATCAAGCAATTCTGCCGATGGATCCCACCTTTTCTTGGCTTTTCTGCCAAACATAGATTGAAAAGGAAATTTCCGAAATAATTCATTTGATTTGCATGTTTGGTGATCTGGTGAGGGAGCTACCAGTACCTAGAAAATAGCACTAGCAAGGTTTTCAATAGATGTTTCAAAGCCTGTTAAGGCAGCTTTTTCAGCCTCTCCAGGATCTTTTTGTCAAGTTAAACGTTGCAAACACAAACAACTACGAATATAGAGAGAGAAAGTAAATCAACACCCACTAGTGGAAAGTAAATCCCACTAGTGGGTGCTGATGTCGCACCGACTAGTGTCTTTATAAATGAATAAAGAAAGAAAAGATGTATATCCCTTATAGAATTTGAGAAAGTAAATCTCCCTGTTCTCTTATCGCTTGAAGCTAAAGAATAAATCATATATATATTATTCCTTAGAAGGTGGTTACAGAAGGCAGGAAAACCAGCTGTAATGACAGCTGGTATAACTGTAAGACAGCTATGACAAGTTTCTATAACTAGTGGTTATAACAATATAAGAAATCAGCAAAAATAAATTCAAAAATTTAGGTAACTCACATAATAGACTCTTCTAGTTTTGGAATTGAAATATCAGTATTACAAATTAATTATTCTAATTTAAAACATATAAAATAATATAGAGCAACTAAAATGATGATTTCACGAGGAAGATTTAATTCAGATTTTTATATTATACGCTGTGCAATTAAAGGGTTTTGATTTGTGATGATATAAACAATGAAAAAAATTAAACTAGCAAATAAAATCAATTGAAACTGAAATTAATCAAGAAAACGAACCTTAGTCGCAAGCACGCATTCACTAACAAAAATTAGAACCAATCTTTGAAAGTAAAATTGTAGTTTATGTTCTGAAATTTTATCTTTTTATAACGTTGATTAATTAATAGATCTGCTGTATAACTAATCCTAACCAACAAATAATTAAAGTGTCTACACTAATGATTCAATTTAATGGCAACTTTAAGAACTAGATAATTTCATCAAGATTAACATACAAGCTGTCTGCAGCTTGTGTTATTTTATTCAAATGTTCTCCCTAAGTTCAATAACGTAGTTCCGTCATAATTATCAAGCTTAGTTGCTTCACAAGTTTATATATCACAAATCTAGTTTTGATATTAAACTTAGCAAAAGATTGTTCACAATAATAACATAGAGTCCGATCTAAAAATCATCAACAACAATAATAGAAAATATGCATAGGAAAACAATCATACTCATTCATAACATAAACTAAAAATAAAAGGAAGAATAAATCTCACGGTTCTTGAAATCCAAAAGTTTTTGCATCCTTACAATCAAGAAAAGAGCTTAGCCTTGCATAACTATTGAACAACTATTTTTAAAGATTGAAGAGAGTATAATTTTTGGGTTTGTAGAGGAGAGAATTTTTGTTTATTCTCTGCTGGCTACTGGCTCCTTCTTCCCTCTTTCCCTTTTTTCTTTTTTTTATATGTTAAGAAACCCGAGTCTCTATTTTACAAAATAGTCTTCAATCACTATTTTCCTAAAAAAGAGAAATAACCTTGCATTAAATCTTCAAGCTTTGACTTAGAGGAGTTAAATTGTTGAAATAAAAACTTAGACACTGGTTTAGATTATTCAAAATGTAATTTGGACTCGTTTCTTCACGAAAACTATTTGCTGACAGAATATAGTTGTCATCTTTGAAAAATCCAACAAAATTGACTTTGCATCAATTGGACTTCTGTAGCTCTAGATATTCAAGTTGGAATGACCAAAGGTCAACACTAGCAGATTGTGAGATTTGACTTTGAAAGCTGTGATTTCCATTCTCTTCTTTATTTTATTTTCTTTCCT
This sequence comes from Populus ilicifolia, assembly GCA_015708895.1. Lineage (NCBI taxonomy): Eukaryota > Viridiplantae > Streptophyta > Magnoliopsida > Malpighiales > Salicaceae > Populus > Populus ilicifolia. Next base: position 392,790 of record SRLM01000842.1, on the reverse strand, counting down.
TATATTTCTAGAAAGGTATATATGTTAACTTTTTAATGTCACTAGAATCACTTCATTTTGACCTCTAGAGCTCACGCTCTATACAAAATATCGACTAAAGGTCAAATTTGTCAATTACCTCCAATTTACTCCTTTTTGCATCTTTCATCCAAAAGTGCCTTCAAAACATAAAAAAATATCAAGGCATTATATATATATATATAATATAGGCAAAACACTAGTTAAATATGGATAAAACTATTGAATAATATGGTTGCATCACGTGGTTTATCATCCCTCTCAAGTGAAAGGGTTTGGAAACTATACAAAGCTGAGTTTTGAGGAACAAGAACCTTGTTAATACATCTGTTGGCTACTCTTAAATAATAATAAAATGCAATTGTATCTTTCCTCTTGTAACTTAATCTCAAATGAAGTGAAGATTGATTTCTATATGCTTCGTTCTAACATGAAACATATAGTTCTTGCAGTAAGGGTTGCATCCTATTGAAGATTGCTTCAAGAGCCATCAAAGGAGGAGTTGTCAAAGATTTTTCTATTTTTGTTATTTCTAATTCTTATGTAAATAATGAGCTATTGTCATGGTCTTTAGGAGTTAGTTAATTTGTTATCATGTTAATAGATCACAACATGATTTAATGCTAGAAGTTTGCAATTCTATTTTTCTTAGTCTAAACATATACGTGTAATGATTACAATGACAGTATGCAATTATATTATTCATTCAATTTGAAATAAATTCAAATACAATATTTGTTGTCTCTTTTCTTCTTTTTATCTTCATTTCTTCTCACAAACACTTCTCTTTTAAATATTTTCACATCCAAACAATTTCAGTAATAGCTAAGGCAAGACTTCGATACTGAGATTTTGTACTACTAGGAGACATTACTTTTTATTTGGTAGATAACCAAGAGACTAAGTTACCCCCTAGATAAACCAGATACCCACTTAAACTTTTCCTATCATCAGGTTGAGCACCCTAGTCTGCATCTATGAATCTTTCTACTGTCAGGTGGTTCAAGAGGCTTAACAATAACCCATCTTGCACTGTTCCTCAAATACCGCATGATCTTTTTGACTAAACGTTAGTGAGTTGAGGTTGGTTGTTGCATGAATTGGCATGCCTTACTAATAAGAAAAGCTATGTGAGGTCTTGCTATTGTAAGATACTTAAGTGTCCCTACGACACTATGATATTGAGTAACCTTTTCCATATAATTGCCATCAAACTTGGACAAATTCTGTCCAACAACATCGAGTGTTTTTACTGGTTTGGTATCAAACATTTCAATTCTATATAGCAGATTTGAAACATATTTGGTATGGCTTAAATTCATAGAGCCTTCATTGTAAGAGACCTCTATACCTACAAAGTAGGATAACTACCCCAAGCGTCGTAAGGCAAAAACAAAGTCAAGCTTAACAATGAGTGAAGAAATATGTGATGATTATACCATCAACATATATAAGGACTATCAAAGTTATGGATTCACTAAAGTGTAGAAACATAAAACTATTAGTCTTAGAATTGCTAAATCCCCACTATTGAAGATCAGAACTAAGTCTTTGAAACCAAGCTCCAGATGTTTATTTCACACCATATAAAGCATTTTTCAATCTACACACTTTGGTTGGGAATTTACTGTACACATATACCTGCTTTTCTAACTCACCATTTAGGAAAGCATTATGAACATCAAGCTATCGAATTTCACACTTAAAATTGACAGCAAGAACAATATGATTTGAATAGTTTCAACCTTAACAATTGAACTAAAGGTCTCAAAATAATCAAGATTATGAGTGTAGTTATACCTTTTAGCCATAAGCCTGGCTGTATACCTTTCTATGCTCCCATCTGGCTTGTGTTTTAGCTTATATACCCACTTACAGCCTATTATATTAATATCAAAAAGCTGTTCAAAAAGATCCCAAGTGTGGTTTTGATGAAGAGTATCAATCTCTAGATTTATAACTTGAGTCCATTTTAAATCATTAAAGGCTTGTTTGAGAGTGTATGGTTTTGAGATCTTTATAGCAAAGAGATAAAAAATGGTCTTTTTCCTAATTATACCACACATCAATCTTGTTTTCATGCGTGGAGCTAGAGGAGAAGAGGGAGCCCGAGCCTTATAAATTGACTCGGGTAAGGTACTAGAGGGAAGTGTAGTTGCAGAACTACTCATAGAATTTGAATTGTCACTTGTTAAAGTGAAAGAAGATGGTGGTGATTTGTGTCTGCCAATAAAACAAGAAGGTAAAGAAGTAGAGGAAGTTATAATGGTTAGAGTGAAAATTATTACTAAAGTATCATTGGTTGAGGAAGGAGAATGAGTTTTAGTTAAGGAAAATTATGTTTCATGAAAGACAATATAAGGTGTAACATAGATTCATCCAGTCAGAAAATGAAGACACAAATATCCTTTGTTATTGAAGCTATAACTAAGAAAAAAACACTGAACAAATTGATATTGCAACTTGTGATTGTTATAAGGATGGATGAATGGGTAAAACAAGCACCCAAATACTCTAAGAAACTTGTAATCAAGATTTTTTTGAAAAAAATGAAATAGATTGAGTCATGTTTAAGTGCATTGCTTGGCATTTTGTTTATGAGAAAGGTTGGTGTCTGAAAGATATATTGCCAGAATTTTATTAGTAAGGAAACACGAGCTAACAAGGCCAACCTAGATTCAACAACATACATGTATTTCCTCTTAACTCTCCCATTCTAAGCTAAGATGTAAGGAAAAGAAAAGTAATGAAGTATGCTAGATTGCTAAAGAAAAGCCATAAAGAAACTAAACTTGTTATCATTATATAGAAATAAGATGAAATATAATATCTTTATATTTAGGATAAAACAATAATTTCATGTTGATTTATAAATAGAGTCATTATATATATATATATATTCACATTATCTTCATGTTAAAATTTACTGATTTTTTTTTTGAAGATAACGAAGAAGCGAGCAAATACAATAACAAGTAATTGCCATCTTGCAAGTTGCTTGGTGGGACAAACAAACGAGGACTTGTGATGTCGTCGCTTGTTCTATGCACCAATAATGTTATAATTATCTTTTACAAATGTGACTTCAGGCATGTGAGTGTATGCGGGAAGAATCAAGCAATTCTGCCGATGGATCCCACCTTTTCTTGGCTTTTCTGCCAAACATAGATTGAAAAGGAAATTTCCGAAATAATTCATTTGATTTGCATGTTTGGTGATCTGGTGAGGGAGCTACCAGTACCTAGAAAATAGCACTAGCAAGGTTTTCAATAGATGTTTCAAAGCCTGTTAAGGCAGCTTTTTCAGCCTCTCCAGGATCTTTTTGTCAAGTTAAACGTTGCAAACACAAACAACTACGAATATAGAGAGAGAAAGTAAATCAACACCCACTAGTGGAAAGTAAATCCCACTAGTGGGTGCTGATGTCGCACCGACTAGTGTCTTTATAAATGAATAAAGAAAGAAAAGATGTATATCCCTTATAGAATTTGAGAAAGTAAATCTCCCTGTTCTCTTATCGCTTGAAGCTAAAGAATAAATCATATATATATTGTTCCTTAGAAGGTGGTTACAGAAGGCAGGAAAACCAGTTGTAATGACAGCTGGTATAACTGTAAGACAGCTATGACAAGTTTCTAGAACTAGCAGTTATAACAATATAAGAAATCAGTAACAATAAATTCAATAATGGCATTAGTGCACTGCTTATAGGTATCTCATCTAATGAACCACAATTGCTTTATGTTTTCCCTTTTTTTCTGAAGCAGTACACTCTGGCTTCTTGCTTGGTTCAGTCGATAGAACCCGATCATCTTGGCCAAGCCTTTCAACACTAAAATCAATCAATTACTCAAGAGATGTTGCACAATATTTGTCTTCTCCTTCCATGTTTGGCTCCTCACATCCTCCTATTTCATCTCTGATAATCTGAGCCTCTTTTGAGTTGACTTCTAGTGCAGAATACTTCATAATCTCTATATTTTTTCACTCGAAAACGGTGTAGACTCTGCGACTTGACGAGGCAGGAAACTAAGCTTGGTTCCACTATTAGTAAAAAGCAATGTCATCTTTTTGCCAGGGTGGAGATCGCTGTACAAGTAGAATATTGTTGAGGCTGGGTTTTTTTTTTATGGTTATCTAGGATCAGGATCATCAAGCTGGTGGCAGTCCCCTTTGAAACAATATAATCAAATATTTTATGGTTGCCATGTTTTTTCTACCATAATCTTATTAATTGTTCCTATTATGTGTTTTCCACGTCAAATGATGCAGAATAATCAACTTCAACCATCTTGCTCGAAAAATCCGTCTCCAAATCATTTTGCAAATTTCTTTTAGAGTGCTGCAGTGCAATCATAATACAAAACGTTGAGTTGTTAGATGAGATATGGAATTATTTTTTTTTACTTGAAACTTGTACATATACAGAATCATTATTATTTTATATTTAATTTTATTAATTTAAGTAGAAAAAAAAAAGTGTGGCGAGATTCGATTCAAACTGTTAACTACTTAGTATAAAAACATATAAATCTTAAAACTTAATCTAAATGGTTTATATTAATCTCTCACAGTCCAAATTCCTTAACACTATATATGTATCCATATGTTTGTTTGTTTGTTTTTTCTTTTAGTTATTGATCGAGGTTTCTTCCATTGATTATGGGATCACATTTTCGAAGCATAAATACCAAATTGCAACTGTACTTCTGAATGTGCATACCTGATAAGGCAGGTTTTTCAGGATCACCTTCTAAAGGAAACCAGGGATTCCACACCAAAACAGGGTGAGGGCGTGCGTGTAAATAACAAACATAAACAGCTACGACAACAGGGAAGGGACCGGAGTACATAAATTTTATAAACAGCTGCGACAACAGGAAAGGGACCGGGAGTACATAGATATTATAACCAGCCACGACAACGGGGAAGGGACCGGAGTACATAGATATTATAAACAGCTACGACAGCAAGGCAGCAAACTTATTAAAGCCTTGATCTGCTGATCAATACCGAGCTTTTACCTATGGTCATGGAGTCATTCTTTTATCCTTATTTGGCACCCAAACGAGAGTATCACTGTCTAGAAAGTGACAAACAGCAGGTCCAGGCTTAATTTTGAGAACTTGAAACGCCATATGGTCTGGACTCCAAGCTGATGTGTTCAGGTGGCAAACCGTTACGGCTGTCACTCTGGTGCCATCAGCACCCACTAATGGAACCTCATCAACCTCTGTGTCTGCGATTACGTGGCAATAGTGCACTGCATAAGGATATCTCATCTTGTGACACACTGCTGCTTTATGATATCCAATCATTTTCACTGCGGCTGAAACCGTATACTCTTGCTTCTTGCCTGCTTCGGTCGAGAGTACCCGAACATTTTGGCCAAGCCTTTCAACACTAAAATCAATTAATGACTCTAGCGATGTAGCACAGTATTTGTCTTCTCCTTCCATGTTTGGCTCCTCGCATCCTCCTATTTCTTCTCTGATAACCTGAGCCTCTTTTGAGTTGACTTCTAGTGCAAAGTACTTCAAAATCTCTGGTATTTTGTCACTCGAAAATGGTATAGACTCTGCGACTTGGCGAGGCAAGAAACTAACCTTTGTTCCACTATCCGTAAAAAGAATTTTCATTTTTTTATCTGGATGGAGATCGTTGTACTGGTAGAATATCGTTGAGTCAGGAAGGGCAGACTTTAGGGATTTTTTATCTCCTCTTTTATAGTGTCGTTTGTAAACTCTTCTATACGTTCTTTGGATAACAGCAGCACTTACGTTTTCATTAGCGAATTCTCTGGTGATTGAAGGATAATGACCAGGTTGTAGAAGATATTCCAGGGCTTTTGGCAATGGAGTGTTGGGCAACCTTGAGTACCAATACTTCTCAGTAGGTGGAGAAATATCGCTAGGGAGGAAGGTGGCAACTTTCTTTGGAAAAGGGACATTGTCAGCAGCCACAGCCACTGTCGTGTGGGTTACACCGATTGTATTGGCAGCGGTGGAGAAGGTAGTGTAGAGGGAGAGAGTGAGAAAGGAGAGGAGGAGCAGTGCACAAGAATTGGCTAGAGACATTTTTTTGAAGATAATGAAGAAGTGAGCAAGTGACATTATTTATAGAGGTAAATTTGTTTATATCCTGTAAATCGACACGCGTGTGAAGTGAGAAGTTGACAAGTCAAAGGTAGAGACAAGCTCAAAGACACAAGGTCTGCGTGGTAGCCAATAGGGTTTGAGAGAGAGAGAGCGAAATGGAGTTGCTCAAGGGACGAGGCGTATCATTTTGCAATCGACTCCTTTCATTATTGACGCTCGCTGACAGAGCTGTCAGCACTGCTTGCACTAGGCAGTGATGGCAGCTTTGTCCTTGCACCATCTCTTACGGGCGGTGCAAGTGTGTGGGGTTGATAGTGACCAGGCCTTCCCTCACTCCTGTCTTCGTTTGCCCTGCATTCAAGACGCGATAATTGGTCAAATAGTGTACTTTGTATATTAGCGAAGAAAATTAGAAATATTGACAAAAAATGGTATAGTTTAAAAATAATTAGTCAAATAGTATACTTTGTATACGTGATAATTAACAATTATGATATTTAAAAATATCACGTTTAGATATGGTGAATATGTCGATTGAATATTATAATTTTAAATTGTGACAACTTACCATATCAGATTTAAAATTATGATAGATAGTGTTTTTTAACCTGGTTCGTTTTTCTCCACCACCGTTGTAGCTTTTCTCTTTATAAAAAACTTGCTGTTTGTATTCTTTCTTTTTAAAAAAATTTGTCGATACTGCCGTCCTAGCTTTAGATTGTGTTTGCTGTCCGCCTGTTTTAATATCAGTGATGAAACAAACACAATAATAGTTTTTATATATGTTTTAATTAAGTTTTGTAAATATTTTACCGAGACTATTTGAAAATATAATTGTGGTTATTTTTTAAAATATTTTTTATTTAAAAATATATTAAAATAATATTTTATTTATTTTTTAAAAATTATTTTTAATATTAACATATCAAAATATTTAATTTAAAATATAAAAAAATTATTTTTTTTCAAAATCATTTTTTTAATACAAAAATAAACAGACATTATCCAAATGTTATATATATATATATATATATATTATTATTCATAAACTTTAACCATAATTTTTACTCAACATATATTTAAATCCAACTAATAACTGTTGACAACCTATCACAGCTTAGCACCGGCGACACTACCAATAATTGTGAGAGTCAATTGAGAAATAAAGATACACGAGATTCTTGGAGAAATAAGGGTGGAGACTTTAACAATCTAGGAGCTCTAACGGCAATATGTTTAAACCAAGTTGACAATCCAATCAAGCCTATAAAATCATATAGTTCAAAATTACAATAACTCTACATAGTAGTTTAGCAAACTTACAGGAATTCTCTGCTGACAAATTCCTTATGATCAAGCTATCATCGTAACAAACTTCTCTGTCATGAAGATGTCATCACAACAAATCAGCACTGTCATTAACCAAATTTCATGGGATTTCCCTTTTATTTTATAGCTGAATCATTATATCTTATGAGTTTAAATACTTCAAATATTTATTTGCAAAATACTCTGTTAGCTCAGTTTATTTTTCTTTATGGTATTAAAGCCTTTGTGAACACTGGTGTAAGATATCACAGATACTACAGCTTATCCTCTCTTTATCTTCCTTCTTATCTTCCGCTCACTTCTGTCACAATGACCACGTTGTCACTCAATGTTGGAACTTCATCACCCTCCTGTTGAAGTAAACTCAATCCACCAGAAAATCAAGAAAGGCAGCCACCAGCTGTCACCGCTCAGCCACCAACCGACCAGCCGCCAACCGCCAGCCACCGGCCGCCGGCCACTTTCACACCGTCGGTCACAAACCGCCTTCACACTTGAAAGTTGAATTTTCTTGTTTTGATTTCATGTATAAATAGATAGCTAAGTTTATATAATTCTGTGTGGAGAGATTGAGAGAAACACTAAAGAGAAAGAGAGAAAAAGAGAGAGGTTGTTGTAAGCTTTTGTTTATGTAATTGTAAGCTTTGTTCTTGAAATAAAAGAGTGTGTTTTATCCCATCTGAGTGTTTCAAAGCCACCACAAGTGGTTTCTCCCACCAACAATTGGTATCAGAGCCCTGTTCTTCAGAAAACAGAGGTATTTTTAGGAAATATCCGAATTTTCAAAGTTGTCAAAAACAAGTTTTGATCATTCCAAAGTGTAGAACTCATCCATACGAACTCAACGGTGTAAAAATCAGGTCAATCGGAGCACGAGGTGGACCACACTCTCCGTCTGAAGTTTCAGCACTGTAGCCCACGCGCCTCGAGGAAGAAGACGAGTGAGCCACACGCGCGCCATATTTGAGCCGCGTCGAGCCGAGCCACGAGTCAAGCCACGAGCCAAGCCGTGAGACATATTTGAAGCCGAGCCGAGCTCCAAGCCATATTCCGGAGCCAAGCCAAGCTCCGAGCCATATTCTAAAGTCAAAGTCAAAAAAAGAATATTCCTTGGAATATTCCCGGTTCAACCCAGCAAACCACCCGAATTGGTTTTTAGACCGGTTCACCTCATTTTTGACCCGTTTTCTACAAAGTCAGACCGGTTCCCTACTATTTGGACCATTCCGGATCCATCTACGGTGACGGTTTTGCCAAATTCAACTCCCAAAAAGGTGATATAGTCATTTAAAGAGTAAAATGACTACAGAAAATGCACAAACACTCATCCCGAAGCTAACCAAAGACAACTATGATAGTTGGTGCATCAGATTGAAGGCATTCCTTGGTTCACAAGAGTGTGTAGACATTGTGCAATATGGTTATGATGAACCAGAGTCCAAAGAATCAGAAGATGCTTTACCAGAGGTACAGAAGCAAGTCCTCAAAGCCAATAGAAAGAAAGACAACAAAGCAAAGACCATCATTTATCAAGGTCTTGATGAAGCGACATTTGAAATCATTGCTTCCGCAGAAACATCAAAAGAAATATGGGAAGCTCTTCAACAAAAATACAAAGGTGCTGACAGAATAAAGAAGATCCGTCTCCAATCTTTGCAAGGTGAATTTGAATTGTTACAAATGAAGTCCTCAGAATCCATTTCTGATTATCACACAAGAATTATGGTGATAATCAATCAGATGAGAAGAAATGGAGAAGCCCTTTCAGATGCTCGAATTACAGAGAAAATTTTGAGATCCCTAGATCCAAAATTTGATTTTGTTGTTGTTGCTATTGAAGAATCCAAAGAAGTGGACAAGTTAACAGTGGATGAACTTATGAGTTCTTTACAAGCTCATGAGCAGAAGATTGTAAAAAGAAATGGAGATAAGGCAATTGAGCATGCCTTACAAGCAAAATTGTCTCTCAAAGACAAATATGAGCAAGGGAAGACTTCAACAAGTGGATACACCACTCGAGAATTATGATGCAGCAATCACATGTATGGCCAACGAGATTTATTTGGTGATCTAGATGAGACCATACAAGGTTTTGTCACCTTTGGAGATACGTCAAAAGTTCCATTCAAAGGTAAAGGCAACATCCCAATCAAGTTGAAGAATGGCGATCATAGCTACATCGCTGATGTCTACTATGTCCCAGCCATAAAGCAGAACTTGGTGAGCATAGGTCAACTTTTGGAGAGAGGCTATACACTTTACATGAAGAATTGTCATCTGACAATTACAGACTATAATGGGAGATTAATTGCCTATGTGAAAATGTCCAAGAATAGGATGTTTCCTTTAAACATCCAATATGATGCAGCAAAGTGTTTGAGTGCCATCACCAACAATGAAGAATGGCTTTGGCACCTGAGGCTTGGACATCTGAATTTCACAAGTCTGAAGATGCTAGCAAGCAAAAAGATGGTCAAAGGTATGCCCCACATTGATCATCCAGAAGAAGTTTGTGAAAGTTGTGTCCTCAGCAAACATCACAGATCCAGTTTTGCCAAAGAAGTCAATTGGAAAGCAAAGAAGCCACTGGAGTTAGTGCACACATATGTGTGTGGTCCTATAAAGCCTATGTCAACTGGACAGAATAGGTACTTCCTCACTTTCATTGATGATTTTAGCAGAAAGACATGGGTATATTTTTTGAAGAGGAAATCAGAAGTGTTCGATTGTTTTAAAGATTTTAAAGCAATTGTTGAGAAGCAAAGTGGCTACAAGATCAGAACCGTAAGATCTGATCAAGGTGGAGAATATACAGCAAATGTCTTTGAAGCCTTTTGTACACAACAAGGCATCAGACATCAGACAACACCGGCTTATACACCACAGCTGAATGGTGTAGCTGAGAGGAAGAATCGAACAATTCTTGATATGGCAAGAAGTCTACTCAAAGCAAAGAAGCTGCCCAAGCAATACTGGGCTGAAGCTGTATCATGTGCAGTATATTTGCTGAACCGCTGCCCAACCAGAAGTTTGCAAGTTGTCACTCCACAAAAAGCATGGAGTGGTCACAAAGTAAGTGTTACTCACCTTCGAGTCTTTGGTTGTGTGGCATATGCAAAGATCCCAGATGCAAGAAGGACTAAACTCGATGATAAAAGAAAGAAATGCATCTTTGTCGGATATGGTGAGAGAAGAATGGGATACAAGCTGTATAATCCCATCACCAAGAAGGTAATTATAAGTAGAGATGTTATCTTTGAAGAAGATAAAACTTGGTAATGGAACGATGACCAAGAAGCAGTCAAATGGATCAGCACTGATTTGATCCTTGAAGATGAAGAAGTATCAACAGTACTTGCAAATTCAATTTAATATCCCTATCACTTATTAAGTACACCAGGATAGAATAGTCCAATAATAGCCTTGTTCTTCCAACATTACTTAATAAATATTATAAATTTTTCAAACCATAATAATTCAATATAAGTGTGTTCGTCATTTTTGAATAACCTAAAATGGAAAGGTCCAATAACATACCATGTTCTTTGAAACCCAGGATAGAAAGATTCAATGTATAACGGATCTTATTCTTTAGATGTTGTTAATGGATAATAAATATAATACCTTGAATAACATTATATTTGTTTAGGCAAATCTTAGCATGAAACCACATTAAAAATACATTTATTATTGAAAACAAATAATAGTACAACTCACTTTAAGTATGATAGACAAAGTAATATTTATTTTCTCTGTTGCATAACTAACCTTTTATCCAGAACTTTTAAAAATTAGTTAAAAGTTTTTAATTATCATAAAGCTAGATAACAATTTCTTTTTCTTGTTTTACCTCTTATACACATTAGCTTGCCTTGATGTCCACAAACAACGAAATGACAACTCCACCAGAGATACATAAAGGCTAAATTTTGTTTATTGGTTTTCAATAACGACGTGAATATTTTTGAAGTGTTTGTCTACACAATTTCATTTATATTGGGTGCATTTTTTTATTATTAAATATAGAGTTGTGCCATGAACACCCAACACAACATTTTCATTATAGCATGACCAACATTTTAGGATTAGGAGGGGAAGTGTGGTGCTGAGTAACATAAGTGAAACCTCCAACTTCTGTTGAAAGTCTACTTGGACATGGAAAATATGTTGATTTGATATTTGTTAGCCAGCAATGTCCACTGGTCTAGTCTCCAGGAAGACTGGTTGCTGATATAGTTAAAACTCTTGTATTTTTTAATTTGAATTAATGTTATCTTCTGTTATTAGGTTGTTAGTTCTCCTTTAATAAAGGAGCGTATCCTGCGTTCTTGTTACTCTCCATTGTTGTATAAATAATCTCATTGAGTTAATAATAAAGAAGAATTTCAAAGCATTCTAAGCCTTTAAAGCCATTGTTGAAAATTATTTCCAACATAAAATCATAACATTATATTATGATAATAGAGGTGAATTTAAAAATTTCTAAGATATTTTTCAGTTACATGGCATTTCTTATTGTACTTTCCCACCACACACACTTGAATACAATACAATGGTGTTTCTGAGCATAAACACCGATACATAGTGAAAACTGGTCTTTCTCTTCTCACTCATGCATCATTACCTTAAAAATTTTGTTCTACTACCATTTATTTAATCAGTTGGATGCCTTCCCCTTCATTAAATTTTTCTCCATTCGAACTTATTTTCCAAAAATCTCCTAATTATGCTAAACTTTGCATTTTCGAGTGCTTGTGTTATCCATGGCTATGTCCATATTCAGCTCATAAACTCGATATCCGGTCCAAACCTTGCATATTTCTCAGCTATTCCTTACCTCAAAGCACTTACATATATTTTGATCCCCAGTCTCCAAATTTTTTTCTTTGCATCATGTTTAGTTTGTTGAGTCCACTTTTCCTTATCCTAATTTACTGCATTCAGAGTCTTTATCAAACTCTTTCTCTTTACAGTCATGGATACCTCCTATTATATCTATTGTGGTGCCTGCACCTGTGCCCCCCACATTCACGCAACCTGCAGTTCAAACTTCTACAACACAACCTGTCAGCAACTCCTTTACTCGAGCCAACAGCAGTCCTCCCATCATACAACCCGTCCAACCTTCCTTTACACTGCCCACCCCACAGTCCACTTTGCTCATTCATCCTCCCCCTTCTCCACCTGTTACACCTTCACATCCCATGACCACCAGATCAAAAAATAATATTCACAAGCCTATCCGCAAACTCATATTCCGTACACACCTTCCCTTACCTGATATTCAGGAGCCTATATCCATTATAAATGCTTTAAAAGAAGCAAAATAGTGTCATGCCATGCATGATAAGTATAATGCTCTCATTCAAAATGAAACCTAGGATTTGGTTTCTCCTAATTGTGCTTCTAATTTGGTTGTAAATGGATTTTCAAGGTGAAGCGAAATTTTGATGACACTGTTGCTTGCTTTCATCAGAGGCCAGGGCTTGACTATGCTGAAACCTTTAATCTAGTCGTCAAGCTAACCACAATCCATCTTGTTCTATCCATTGCAATGAGTCACGGGTGGCGGCTGCAATAATTGGATGTCAACAATGCATTTCTTCAAGGTAAACTACAAGAAGATGTATACATGGTTCAGTTGTATGCTTTTGTAGATAGAGAATGACCACATTTCACCTGTAAATTGCGTAAAGCCATTTACGAACTCAAGCAAGCACCACGTGCATCGTACCATGAACTACACACTTTTTTGATTAATACAGGCTTCACAAGTTCAATGAATGACACTCCCTTATTCATTCTTAAACATCATGGACATCTTTTATAGTTATTGGTATATGTGGATGACATTATCATCACCGGTGATGACGATCATATAGTCGACCTCCTTGTTCAAAACTTGGCCAAACAATTTTCACCGAAGGATCTAGGGCCTCTAACTTATTTCCTTGGTGTGGAAATTCAACCCCATCCTTACGGGTTGGTGCTTTCTCAGTACAAGTATATTCAAGACCTCTTGTATCGTATCAACATGAGCAACTCATGACTTGTGGCTACTCCATTGCCACCAAGTCCTCCTCCGACTCTTGCAATGGGTGAGTTGCTCTTTGATCTATCTAAATATCACGCCACTGTTAGAAGTCTTCAATATCTCTCACTTACCCAATCGGATTTATCCTTTGTTGTGAATAAATTGTCCTAGTTCATGCACAAATCAACTGAAGCTCGTTGGAAACTTGTCAAACGACTACTGCGTTATCTCTCTAGCACCTGTGCAGTAGGTCTTCTTCTACATCATCAATCACCTACTCATTTGTATGCTTTTTCTTATGCAGATTGGGGGGAAACAAGGATCACTTCTCCTTCACCAAATGCCTACATTTTATAGCTTGGTCAGAATCCTGTCTTATGGTCATCCAAGAAACAACAAACCATTGCTCAATCATATAAAATCATATAAGGAGGCTAGATATCGTTTTGTGGCTGACACGACCTCAAAAATCAGTTGGGTATGTTGAACTTCAATGTCTAGTTAATCAAGTTCATGTGATTTACTGTGATAATATTGGTGCAACACAACTAAGTTCAAACCTATTTTTCCATTCAATGATGAAACATGTCATCATTGATTTCCATTTTATTTATAAAAGAGTTCAATCTAGAGTTATTCAGGTTTGTCATATCTCCTCTAATGATCAATTTGCTAATGCATTGACAAAATCTCTTCCCTGTTATTAGTTTGAGTTACTCAAGGACAAGATTAGACTTACTCAAGGCTGTCCATCTTGAAGGGGGATGTTAGCCAATGACTTCCACTAGTTTGGTCTTCAAGAAGACTGGTTGTTGATATAGTTAGGACTCTTATATTTTTGAATTTGAATTAATGTTATTCTTTATTATCAGGTTGTTAGTTCTCCTTCAATAAAGGAGTTTATCCTGCATTCTTGTTATTATCCATTGTTGTATAAATAATCTTATTGAGTTAATAATAAAGAAGAATTCTAAACCATTCTAAGCCTTTATAAGGTCACCCTAACTTATCCTTTCCTACCTTGGAGGCCTTAGTTTAGCACATTTAGATTGTTAATTATATGATGATGAAAAACCCTTTTTGAAATCAATTTAGTTAGTTAACCTACTCTATATATAATTTATATTTGCAAATACACTCCACCACGATTCAAACAAGAGTATGAAAACCTTGTCGAAAAACAGAGGAGCTGTAGCTGGATTGCCTAATTTAAAACGTGTAAAGAAAAGTTTGAATGTTTGAGATAAGCATGATTTTGTCCAAAAACATGGAAGTATAGCTTCATTATTGGAAGTACCACTACTAAAGACAACCATCTACCACGATTCAAACAAGAGTCTGAAACCTTGCGAAAAACAGAGGGAGATTGTTTGAATCAAGGAGCTATAGCTGGATTGCCTAATTTAAAACATGTGAATTCAATGATTAATGAGGTAGAGAAATTGTCGCAATGCTAGAAAAGTTTGAAAGTTTCAGATAAGCATGATTTTGTCAAAAAAAACATTGAAGTATTGTTGGGTATGCGATCAAAGTCCCATATTGGTTAGAAATGGGGAGAATCAATGGTATATAAGGATGGATAAATATCTCTATTGATATGAGGCTTTTTGAGTATAACCCAAGAGCAAATTCATGAGGGCTTAGGCCTAAAGTGGACAATATCATGTCAATGTGGAGATAGATGGTGTCCGTAATCCTTACAAGTGGTATCAGAACCATGATCCTGAGTTAGCCATGATGGATGAATCCTCGAAATGCCAAACAAAAGATGGTGGGCCCCAATTAGATTATGATATAATCCATGGATCAGCTCTATTGGATAGGTGGTGTGCTCCGAATGCTTCATGAACATGTCCTGATTCCAACACGGTGAAGTGGAGTTGACCTAAAAAAGCAAAAAAACTCTCAAGTTAGGTAGTGCTCTCTAGATGCTTCCATGGACATGTCCTAATCCCAACACGATGAAGTAGAGAATGAAGAATCCTGGTTGGTGGAGAGTGAATGGATAAATGATCGTTTAAGGAGAGACTCGGTGGTCCTTTGTTCGAGAGAAGGATTGTTGGGTATGTGACCAAAGTTCCATATTGGTTAGAAATGGGGAGGATCAAGGGTATATAAGGATGGACAAATATCTTCATTGGTATGAGGCTTTTTGGATATAACCTAAGAACAAATCCATGAGAGTTTAGGCTCAAAGTGGACAATATCATACCAATGTGAAGATAAATGGTGTCCGTAATCCTTACAAGTATAGCTTCATTAATGGAAGTACCGCTACAAAAGACAACCATCAAGGCTCTTTTGTGTTTTTAGGACCCTTCATATAGAATGTTTCTCTCTCAGTAAAATTGATACAGTGCCATAACTATTTTCATATGGAGAGCAATTTGATATTGAGATCAAAGCCTTATTGTCGGAAATATCCACATACGAGTTTCTTTGCTTGGAATTATCGGGTATATCAGTTATGATCCACCAATGGTTGCTAGGGAGTTGGGGTCTCTGCAGTGCATTCCCAGATTCCCAGAACTCTTGGTTCGAACCAATTTGGTATAAGTTTTAAAGACATGGCCTCCTCGAGCATGATAGTTCAAACAAGAAAACATGGCCTCCTTGAGCAACCATTGGCCCAAAGAGAGCCCATTTTTCCCAACTTATATATACACAGTGGCGTCGTAACAAAAGAAGGTATTGTTGTCCTGCAACATTGGAGTCGTTCCAGGAGAACAATAACAGAGAAAACTTTTCCAAAGTTTCACAAAAATGAAAAAATAAAAATAAAATTATTCACCAATTTGGTCAACAAATTGTTTGCTGAAATATAATATTTTTTCTAAAATTACAGTTGTTACACTTAGGCTTTATATTCCGGATGTTGATTAAAAAATTTAAAATTAAAATAAACAATCAAATAAAAAATAATTAAAAAGAAAGTAATAATTAAAAAAAAAAAGTAAATTTGTCCATGGATCCCATCTTATCCTTTCTTTGATGGTTTGCAAGCCATACCTAATAATGGAGCCCATTTGATCTGCTAGCCATATCCCTAGGGTGTTGATTAAAAATTTTAAAATTGAAATGAATAATAAAATAAAAAGTAGTAATAATAATAAAAAGAAAAAAGTAAATTTGTCCATGGATCCCATCTTATCCTTTCTTTGTTGGTTTGCTAGCCATATCTCATAATGGAACCCATTTGATTTGCTTTTTTTGTTTTTTGGATGTTGATGAGTTTTTTTACCATAATTTATGATTGAAGTGTATTTTATGGCTATTTGATTAAATCTTACATAATTGTCGAAACAATATGAAAGAGTAAAGTTTAGATTCACATCCACCTCTACATCATTTGTATATAAGCTTGTTCTGTAAGACAAATACAGTAAGTTTAATATATGGATAAACCAAATCAGTCTATTTTTTAAAATTTCAATTGATTCCAAAACTTAAAAACTTGAGCACATGCCTCCACAATATTATTTCACAAGAAAGTAGGCACGCAGGTTGTCTCATCCGGGACAAATACAGTACTGATGAACTGGAACTCGGCCCCCCTCGAAGATGTCATATATATTATGTCAACTTGAAGATGTCGCATTATATGCAATCTGATCCTAATGGAATCACACACATCAAACAAACTGCCATTAAAGCTGATAGGCACAGATGTGGTCATGCAGCTGCTGGAAACTCGCCAAAACATCCCACGATGATGACAACAACTGATTTTCTAGCAAATTGCTGTAACTAATTATACAAGTTTCTACAATTAAACCTTCTCTTATTCCTCGACATTCCCCCACTAATTTATAAATATATCTTTTAGATTATCCACATAATATATTTAAAATATATTCTTATCTAGACAAAATTATACATAATTACTTAAAATTATTTATTATTACAAATTCGATTGCATTTAAGAGCTTAATAAAAGGAAGAGGATATAATCAAACGACTATGTCATCTTAGCACAATTCAATCCAACTATAATTTCAAACAAACCTAATTTGCAAATTAAATCTTAATTTCAAGCAACCACAAATTAAACATAAATTATTAATGAAAAGTGGTGTAGGGTTTATACTTTATGGATGGTGATTGTAACTCTAAACTTGGTGAGATGGGAACAGTGATTTTTTGGTGCAGTGAATAGTGTTTGTTTTTAAAGTAATTTTTTATAGTTGTGATTTAAAAAAAATAAAAAAAAAATATTTTTAGTTTTTGTTAGTTAAATTTAATTACGTGTTTAATAAAAATTATAATTAAAGTTTACATGTAGAAAATATATATATATATATATATAAAATATTTAGATAAAATGAGAAGATTTACGAGACTCAATTAAAACACATATAAAAATTACTACACAAAACTTATATTTCAAATTTAATTTTTTAATCAGTATCGCAAGATAAAATACAGTTTCCTTATTAGTAATTATATTATTATATTTGTTTCACCGCTAACATGAAAAGCAAACCAGGTTAAACAAGCGGACATCAAACACACGATAAAGCTAGGACGGCAGTATCAGCAAGTTTTCTAGAAAGAAAGAATATAAACAGCAAGTTTTTTATAAAGAGAAAAGCTACAACAGTGGTAGAGAAAAACAAACCAGGTTAAAAAACACGATCTATCATAATTTAAAATCTGCATGGTAAGTTGTCACAATTTAAAATAATAACATTCAATGGACATAATCGTCATATGTGATATTTTTAAATTTCATAATTGTTAATTATTACATAAACAAAGTATACTGTTTGACTAATTATACACTACAAGATTTCATAATTTTACTAACGAAAATATTTTATTGATGTGTGATTACTAGTTTGTTAGTGATTTATTTACCAACGTTTTCACCGATGGATTATGTCTGTCAGCTTTCCTTTCATCGGTTTTCACATTTTGTCACTATATCAATCAGAAATACAAAAAAGCCATTTTCTAATAGTTTTACAGACGGAAATTTGCGCTCCAAAAAAAATATTTTTCACTTGAAATATACCAACGAATTTTAATCCATCTGTCATATCGTGATTTACCAACGGCTACAACCCATCACTAAATTTGTCGGTGAGTATTTGAAATACCAACCGAATATATCCGTCTGTAAACTTATCGGTAATTTTGAAGGTACCATCAAATGTTGACAGAATGGATCAATCAATAAAGCTATTGGTGAGTGTATGAAATATCGACCAAATATATCCGTTAGTAAATGTGTCAGTGAATGTGGCAGCTATTGTCAAATGCAGACGAATTCATTCTGTTTTTTCTAAATTTGTTTTTAAAAAATTATTTAGAATGTATAACATAAAATTATATAAATTAATGGTAATAAAAATCAATTATGCAAATAAAATTTGTATTAAACATCAAAAATAAAAAAAAATCAAAGTTAAATAATATTCATTGCAAACTGAATGTGTTTCAAAAAAATTATTAAAAGAAATTTTAAAGGTAAATAATGTTTATTGAAAATTAATATAAAGGTGGAGCTCGAAGAGGAAGAGGACCTGAAGGAGACTGGTGGTTATACAGCTAAAAAGGATTAAGCGCCTATATTCCACTCTGTGTTGTTATGTTCATGACCATTTCGCAAAGCTGTTCATAAGCTATTTTTTGTTGTGCTGACTCTGCTCTTTGTTGTGTATGAGACACTTTGAGTTTTGTGTACTCCGTTGATAGCTAGTTATATTTTTCAGTGAGCTAAGTCATATATTTTTGCAAGGCCACGAACTCCTTAGATTAGGAGCTTGATATTGATTGGGAGCTCCCAACGATTGAAACACTACGGACCGAATGCAAGTTGTCAACCATAATGTCAAAGAACCCGTCAACCCGATTTTTATTGGGTCCACCTAATGATCCAACCTCCATTCATAAATCCAAATCAAATTCTGGATGAGTCAAAATATTGTCCTCATATCTCTCCCTAAACCGATTATTATAGGTCTCCTAAAAATAAAAATAAAAAGTAATCATCATATTCAATTTAATAAATATAATAACTTACAAAATAAAATGGTTAAACAAACATACCATGAAATATTAAGCACAGTTATTAACAAATTATGCACCCCCTTTTGGCGGTCTTGACTCCGTTTGTGTATCTCCACGAATAGCTCCATTGGGTTTGGTTCACATCCAAGAGACATAGCCTATAGTGAAAAAATATTTATTAATAACAACTTAATTTAATGATATATTTCATTTAAATTAATCTTACCATCCATTTTGCATGTGCAGCAAATGGAATGGAGCCACTAGTGTATGTTGTCATCGAGCCATGAATTTGCCGATTTTGATTGCCAGCACCAGACTGTGAGCGTCGTGTGAACCACTCAATCGTCACGTGCTCAAGATATTACGGCCATACATCTTCTAGGATGTATAATGGTTTGAAATCCCTCCAAATCGCAACATCGGTCTACCTTGAAAACCCCTATCTCTCGTAAGTTTCTTTGCCTTTTTTGTGCTTCATACCAAAAATCACGCAACCTACTTTATCATCAAAAAATTAAATTTCAAAACGTAAATTTTTTTCTAAAAAAATCTTGTTTTGTTTTCGATGTTACCTAGTTGCCACATGATTTTCCCACACCCTCCTTGCAATAGTGTTATGCTCATTATCCCAACAGAATTTATCCAGTGTATGTACAATTATAATTTATTTGCAATTATATTAATAATTTATTAGAAATAAATTGAAAAGTATAAAGTAACACCAACCTCGTATCTGTCAAACCATGCATTAATTTGAGGCATCTATTCAGGATGCTTGGATATCTTACTCCATTGAAATAATGGAATCTCCATCGACAATTTAAATGCTAATGATATTACTTGAGCAACATCAATGTTTGTGAACCAGAAAATAAATTCAATAGTGATTACTTCATAAATTATGTTGTAATTTTTTTTTTAACTAAAATCTTAACAAACTTACATTGAAAGGTCATCCTTTTACTATGCCTCGTACTTGTAGGTAAATTGATTCCGCTACGAAGGCACGCCGCCTCTGCCCTGTAAGCTAGTGCTGAAAGAGGCAGCATTGATTGGCGGTGTAGATTGTGTAAGTGCCTCTTCTTGAGAGGCACCTAAGGAAATATCATCCTCGCTAGAAGATGAAGTAGTTGCGACCATACGTGAGCTACTGTAAGCAGCTTTGTTTTTCATTCTGCGCATCTATATAATTTTCTATAAATAATTATATAATTAAATTCAAATGTTAAAGAATAATTCAACAGCACCTCCACTATACTAGACACTACTCAAATCCACAAACTTGCACATATTAACAATAGTCACAACCAATTGACCCAACCCATATTAATTATTCCAATATATTCAATTACTAATTCTAAGGTAAATTCAACATTAAGAATTACAATTCAACAAATTATTCAATAATTATACCAATACAACAATAAAATATATTCAATAAATAAATAAATAACTCTAGATTAACAATTAAAATTAATGGAAAAAATTAAACATAAATCATGCAATAATAGAGTAAAATTAACAATTATTCCAAAATAATCAATTACTAATACTAAGGTAAATTCAACAATAACAATTACAATTCAAAAAATTATTCAATAATTATGCCAATACAATAATAAAAAATATTTAATAAATTCAACAAAAAAGTTATAGACTTTAGGAATGAAATATGTTTACTTTAATAATGTGTTGAATTCAAGACTTTATCTACATTACAAATAAATACACCAAAACAAAAAACATAACAAAAAAATAGCAAAAAGAACCCTTAAAGTCAAATGAAATAGAAGAAACACATACCTTTTAAATTGATAGATTCACAAGAAAACTTGCTAGAGATTAGAGTTGAAAGCTTTGAAGAATGAAGAGGAAAAAAAATCAAAATTTAAGGTGAAAATCGAAGGAGAAGAAAAAATAAACTAAAAGGGCAATCGTTGGAACTTATATGGTAGTTTTACTTACAGATTCATCGACGGATATAAAATTAATTATTATTTTAATTTATTTCATCGGTGAAGTGTCAAAATTCTATCAGTAATTTTTAAATTTCACACCAAAATTTTTAATAACCCTCCATATTTTTCGTCATCCATCGGTAATGTCATCAGTAAAATGATGCAGTCAGTGATGCATTGAATGCACCGCCATTTGAAATTCGCACAGTTTGTTGGTAATTTTGTTAGAAAAATTGACCCGCTGACAACTTACTGACAGACATCAATATGTCGGTAAGCATGTCAGTGATTGTGGTATTTTAAGTAATTATTTTCAAACTCTCTGTAAAATACCAAAGGACATATTCCTTCGGTATGGACGTCGGTGATTGTGGCATTTCAAGTAATTGTTTTTGAACTCTCTATGAAATACCATCTGACATATTCCTTCAGTATGGATGTCGATGATTGTGGCATTTCAAGTCATTGTTTTTGAACCCTTTATGAAATGTCGACAGTCATTATTCCATCGGTATGGACATTAGTGATTGTGGCATTGTACAAGAAAGGTTGTGTTTGTATTGCCTATTTACCTTCCTACAAAAACTTAAATGATAAATTGTCCATCACACAAAACAATAACAATAATGCTTAAACAATAAATCTTTCATGTTACAAGATATATCATCCATAATCTAAATTACATGGAAAAGGTTTTACACAAGGTTTGTTTTTTATAGTTAGTCAGAATTTTCTTCTTTTTCATCATCAATTGAATAATCATCATCTTCAATTGAATAATGCTTAAACAATAAATCTTTCATGTTACAAGATATATCATCCATAATCTAAATTACATGGAAAAGGTTTTACACAAGGTTTGTTTTTTATAGTTAGTTAGAATTTTCTTCTTTTTCATCATCAATTGAATAATCATCATCTTCATCGCAATCTTCAATATGGATATCATCTTCTTCATCAATATTTGCATGTCTGCTAAAACTCAAAACAACATCCAACTCCTCTAGATCAACATCAACAAGATTATCATCGAAAACATAAAAATTTGAATTTTCTTCCAATTCAATTAAAGTAGCAACTTAATATGGTTCAACCAACTCACTAACTTAAAAGGCTTCATTAGCACACTTGTATCTTCGTTCTTATTCTAAACAACCTCAACATGACCCCGGGATTTCATTTTTAAAATGGACAACCAATTCACTCTTGATCAATCCTTTCTAAATAAAAGGGTGCATGAAAAAAAAGACATCATTTATATTATGAAGTCTAGCTTTTGAGTTGATTTTGACTAGAAACACTCTATTTTGCTCGCTATGATATTGCAGTTCGATGACCTCTTCTAATCTATAATAGTTGTCAACTTCTAACTCACTACTAGTGGATCCCTTAACATAAATTCCGCTATTATATGTCTTTCTTCCTTACTCATATTCTTCAGTATGGAAAACATATCCATTGACAAAATACCCGTTGTAGCACTTACATTTTCTTTTAGGCCTTAAGTTTAGTGAGGACAATTACTTAGGCTCACTCCTTCCCATTTGATAAACCTTGTATGTTATGTACATTAATAAATAGTAAATGAATGAGAATCTTGTAATGACATGTATATGTATAGTAATTTTTCAAGTTAGAATAAGTTTGTGATAGTGCTTACATGTGTTCTGAACCATGTGGCAAATTGTTCATCTTGTAATTGAAAGATTTGAGAATCGGTCAACTGTGAGTTATTGGAGAGCAAATATTATCGATTTTGGCTGCAAGTGATAATGAGTGTATGATATTATAATATATAATTAATAGTATATTACTAACAAAGTTTAATTAGTATTACATATATAAAAACTTAAGGAATAAAAGGTTTCAACTCATCACAGTTAAATAGAACATAGTTATATGCTTGTTTGAACTCTAATTCCGAAAAATATCTTTCTTTTATAGTATTTTTGGGTGTGGGTCGTCCAGTATTGGAGAATATTGACAAGTTTCCACTAGAAGACACTTCACCGTCATCATCATACCGTGGAACGCTATTGATTCTCATTCTCAATTGAGGTTTGAAATAGTATGAGATAAATGTTGAGATCTCCTCAACAATATAGGCTTCACATATCAAATCCTCGACATGTGCCTTGTTCTTAACCTTTTTCTTAGATTAAACAAGTACCAACACTGAATAAATCAAGTATTTTCAATTAAGAAAAACATAGAAAAAACTTTTATATATGAATTACATTACATTTGTAATATCTAATAGTTCAAATGGGTACATCCATCTATATTGGACCGGTCCTTTAGCTTTTGCCTCGAACAATAAATATATAGGGAGATGCTCTATTGAGTCAAAAAAATGATGGAGGGATATCATCTCAAGTTTGCATAGTTTATCGTTGATATTCGTTTGATATCATCGTTTAAAGCCTTTTAATATGCCTAACATTCAACTTGCTGGATCATATATCTCTGAAGAAATGACTATTCTTCATGAGTGCATCTCAGATTCCTTTTGATAACAAATCATGAAAAGCTATTAGGATGGGTGTTTGCATAAACACGTGGCAGTCATGACTCTTCATTCCATACAATCTGTAGTCTTCTATATTAACTAGTCTTAATATATTCGATGTATGTCCATTCAAAAAACACAAACTCTTAAGTCATTTATAGACTAGCAGTTGTGTGTTGTTCTCCGAGATGAAGTTTGCTCTTGGTTTTGCAACCCATGAATCATCATAAACCAACTCTATATTTTTCACGGTTACAATATAAAGCTATATCCAATCTAGCCTTAATGTTGTCCTTTATCTTCTCCTTCATATCCATGATGATGTTGAAAATGTTCTTAAACATGTTATTTTTCATATGCATCAAGGTTATAGCAAAATAAATTAGTCTTCCAATAAAGAAGCTCTCAAAAGATATTTCATTTTTCTTAATTATGGCTCAAACAAAAATCATGAAACTTTTACTTACCCAATTACGGGGATACAACATCCTTTTCAACTCTGCCAAGAAAGAAATCTTTTTTGTTCTTTCTATACCTGTGTTTAAGTGGCAAGAAGCAACAGTGACATTCAAAAAAAGAAGTTTTACCTCTATTTGTTAGCATGAATGCCTTGTTATTTTCCATATAGTATGGACATATGAGTTTCTCATGCGTGCTCCAACCAGAAAGCATTCCATATACTGGAAAATCATTCATAGTCCACATCAAAACCTCCCTTATAAGGAAATTTTGTTTCCTCGATATATCATAAGTTAGAGGTCCGGAAGACCACAACTACAACAACTTATCAATCAACGATCGAAGACAAACATCTATATCTCACCCTGGACTGCTTGGACAGGGCATGACTGATTAGTACTCAAAAGTGCATTTTTATCATGGTTTTATATCATTATTTTGCACTTGAAGTATCAATAACTCCTTAACTAAAGCATGTTTTATAATAATATATCTAATAATATAAGATACCTTTAATTTATGGAAAATGTTTATTTTAAATGTAGGCCTATCATATAAATGAAAGGATTGATTGATGATTTTAAGAACTTAAATTGCAAAGGCAAAGAGATGGCCAAACTTAGAAAAGAGATGTCGGTGCAATCCAAACCGGAAGACTGTTCGGTAATTGGGTCATATTTGGAGTTATAGATTTTAGATTTAGATCTACTTTTATTGATGGAAAGGTAAGACATAGACCCACAACTTTCATATGGAGCCCAAGATCTAAAAAGACCTTTTTCAAGTCCAAATGGTTACAACAACAAAGAAGCCCGAATCTATCCTCCAGTCTGAGCACTGTTTAGTATTCTAGCCATATCTGGAGTTCTAAAAGTTGAAATGAGCTGAAGTTTTTACACAAGAAAGCTGAGACAAGTTTCTAGAACTTTCATGTTTTCAAGTGGTTCTAATTTTGACGTCATTAATGATGTTTTGGGCAGACAAGAGAAGATAAGGATTGTCACCAAGTCAAGGGTTGGCCACCTACTCATCAATTAGTCATCAAATCAATAGTTCCCAATTTTGGCCTATAAAAGGAGGCATTTGCCATGCATTTAGGCATCTTGGTGTCCATATCAAGATCATGCTCTTGTTTTCTCTCTTTGTAATTTTTGTATTGCTTATGTTTTACTTTCATTAATATCAAGTTTATGTCTTTCATTTCCTTTAGTAACTCTTATTTTATTTATATTCTTATTTTGTTTATCTATTTTTCTTTCTTTCATTATGTCTAGCTAAGTTAATTATGTCAAGATGAAAAGGTTACACTAATGGTGTAAGAACAAGTATAGTATAAACTTAAAATGGACTTTAATGTTTAATACTAATATGCTTTATATTTGTTATCTTGTTCACTCTTTAATACTTTGCTTGTTAAATGACTAATCTTGATTTATTTTGTATAACAATTGGTACAACAAATGCTTGGCACTTTCATAGCCCATACTGCATGGTATAACCGACACCTGAGCTATGAAAGGAACTTGATTTGTTGTTAATATAAGTTATAATCATGAATGCTTGATGAAATTTACAAGTATTAACATTAATTGAATAAGATGACTAATGTAATCATGTTAACAATCTATCATATGATTGGAACCTTCTTTGTGTGTGGTTTCCAATTGAATAATAAGAGTTTATACTATACTTGTTTGACATACCATTAGTGGAACCTCTAACCTTGACATTGTTTGTTATTGTTGTTTAATTCTTACTTTAATTTTCCATCTCAAAGTTCTCATCAATTTTTCTTCTTTTTTTTCTTTATTATTGTTGTTATTATTATTATTATTATTACTACTTTTACTACTACTACTACTACAACTACTACTACTACTAGTATTATTAGTATTATTATTGCTACTATTATTATTGTTGTTGTTGTTTATAATTGTTATTTATAATTTATACAATTAACCTCCCTATGGTTCGACCCCGATCTTGCCGGGTTATTTATTACTTCGACATTCCTGCACTTGCAAGAAGATATCAATCTTTTAGTCGTGTCAATGAAAGTAGATAAAAACATGAACTTCGATCTCATACACATTTCTAATGGCAAGTTATAAACTTTAAGTATGATCGGCCAACAAGAATAAAGAGCAGTAAATGACCTGAATGGGCTGAATCCGTCTATACATAACCCAAGATGCATATTTCTTGATTTAGCTGAAAAGTGAGGATAAACACTGTTAAAGTGTTTCCACACTTCATCGTTAGAAGGATGTACCATAACTCCATCAACTACATCACGTGTTTGGTGTCATGTCATGTGCTCAACAGTCCTTGGGGACATGAATAATCTTTATAGTCTAGGTATGATAGGGAAGTATCTAAGTTTTTTATATGCCACTAGAGTTGCGATATTAATAAAATCCTGAACCTCAATACAATAATCAATCCCCCGCAATCCTTAGAGTGAATTTTGATACATTCATGTACGATTATCCATGACTTATATCGAACCTCTATAAAATTATGATAACATCATCTATTAATTAACTAAGTTAGGTAAATAAACTTGCAAAAATATTACTTTACCTCAAGATTATCGAACAAACCAATTACAACTTCTCATAAATATTAAATATTCATCATCATTTATTAACATATATACAAATTAATATATATATATATATATATATAAATTTATGAAAATTACCACTCTACAATACCATTGAAAAAAAATTAAACAAACCTATTAAGCAAGCTATTTCAAAACAGCACATATAATTCGGTAATTCTATAAAGTTTTAACAATTTACAAACAAATACAATCTTATAAAATCTAAAACAAACCATAACAAGTATAGAATTATACATTCATATACTACAAGTTTGTTTGAGAAATAATAATAAAACATTTACATCTACTAACAAAGTATATATACTAAAAAAACAATAAAATTGACATTTAAATATTAAATTTTAAAAAGATAGAATTACTTATAAAAATTGATAAAATTCGTCAGTAAATCAGAACACGGATGTTGTGACTACAAAACTTTAAAAAATATAACTTGTTATGTCGAGATAAGAGAGATTTTTATTTAGGAGGGAGGGGGGCTGGTTGTTTGCATATGGAAAAGTTGAGATTAGGAGGAAGAAGAAGAAATAAGGGAGGAAAGGGTCAACATAAAGGGTATATGTTAACTTTTTCTGACGGTTTTGCCAACGAAATAATCCGTTGGCTATTCTGATGGAAAAATCAACATGTCACCATACAGATCTGCCATTTCAAATCCCTCGGTGATTCTGTCTGCATTTTCTGTGTAGCACTACTATTTTGAATCAGTCGGTAATTCTGTTAGTAAAAATAACCTCACTAAAACCTCCACGTCAGCAACCCACTTTTTTTTAATTCAGAACATTTTCCGTCTATAATACAGTCGATAACGACGAACAGACATTTTCTGTCAGTAGCTACCAATTTAATTATAGATAAAAAAAATTTTATAGGTAATTTTTATTTTAAATTACTGATAGAAATATTTGATCAGTAAATTTATTATTATTAAGTAAATTTATGGTAGTGATTTTTTAAACTATACAATTTTTTGTCAATATTTCTAATTATCTTCGCTAATATACAAAAAGAATACTATCTGACCAACTATCGCGTCTTGAATGCGGGGCAGACAAAGACAGGAGTGAGGGAAGGCGAGGTCACTATCAACCCCGCACATTTGCACCGCCCGTAAGAGAGAGCGCATGGACAGAGCTGCCCTCACTGCCTCGAGCAAGCAGCGCTGACAGCTCTGTCAGCGAGCGTAAAAAATGAAAGTAGTCGATTGCACTATGATATGCCTCATTCCTTGGCCAACCCCATTTCTCTCTCTCTCTCTCAAACCCTATTAGCTACCAAGCAGACCTTGTGTCTTTGAGCTTGTCTCTACCTTTGATTTGTCAACTTCTCACAGCACACGCGTGTTGTTTTGCAGGATATATACAAATTTACCTCCATAAATAATGCCACTTGCTCACTTCTTCATTATCTTCAAAAAATGTCTATAGCCAATTCTTGTGCGCTGCTCCTCCTCTTCTGTCTTACTTTCTCCCTCTACATTACCTTCTCCACCGCTGCCAATACCATCGGTGTATCCCACACGACAGTGGCTGTGGCTGCTGACAATGTCCCTTTACCAAAGAAAGTTGCCACCTTCCTCCCTAGCGATATTTCTCCACCTACTGAGAAGTATTGGTATTCAAGGTTGCCCAACACTCCATTGCCAAAAGCCCTGGAATATCTTCTACAACCTGGTCATTATCCTTCAATCACCAGAGAATTCGCTAATGAAAACGTAAGTGCTGCTGTTATCCAAAGAATCTATAAAAGAGTTTACAAACGACACTATAGAAGAGGCTATAAAAAATCCCTAAAGTCTGCCCTCCCTGACTCAACGATATTCTACCAGTACAACGATCTCCATCCAGGTAAAAACATGAAAATTCTTTTTACGGATAGTGGAACCAAGGTTACTTTCTTGCCCCGTCAAATCGCAGATTCTATACCATTTTCCAGTGACAAAATACCAGAGATTTTGAAGTACTTTACACTAGAAGTCAACTCAAAAGAGGCTCAGGTTATCAGAGAAGAAATAGGAGGATGCGAGGAGCCAAACATGGAAGGAGAAGACAAATATTGTGCTACATCTCTGGAGTCATTAATTGACTTTAGTGTTGAAAGGCTTGGCCAAAATGTTCGGGTACTCTCAACTGGAGCAGGCAAGAAGCAAGAGTATACGGTATCAGCCGAAGTGAGAATGATAGGAGATCATAAAGCAGCAGTGTGTCACAAGATGAGATATCCTTATGCAGTGCACTATTGCCATGTAATCGCAGACACAGAGGTTGATGAGGTTCCATTAGCGGGTGCCGATGGCACAAGAGTGAAAGCTGTAACGGTTTGCCACCTGAACACATCAGCTTGGTGTCCAGACCATATGGCGTTTCAAGTTCTCAAAATTAGGCCTGGACCTGCTGTTTGTCACTTTCTAGACAGTGATACTCTCGTTTGGGTGCCAAATAAGGATAAAAAAATGACTCCATGACCATAGGTAAAAGCTCGGTATTGATCAGCAGATCAGGGCTTTATTAAGTTTGCTGCCTTGCTGTCGTAGCTGTTTATAATATCTACGTACTCCGGTCCCTTCCCTGTTGTCGTGGCTGGTTATAATATCTATGTACTTCCGGTCCCTTCCCTGTTTATAATATCTATGTTCTCCGGTCCCTTACCTGTTATCGTTGCTGTTTATGTTTGTCATATACACGCACCTCCTCACCCTGTTTTAGTGTGGAAGCCCTGGTTTCCTTAAGAAGGTGATCCTGAAAAACCAGCCTTATCAGGTATACACAATCAGAAGTACGATTGCAATTTGGCATATATGCTTAGAAAATGCGATCACATAATCAGTGGAAGAAACCTCGGTCAATAACTAAAAGAAAAAACAAACAAACATATGTGTACATATATAGTGGAAGGAATTTGGACTGTGAGAGATCATAAATCATTTAGATTAAGTTTTAAGATTTATATGTTTTTAACATGGTATCAAATTCTTATTAACTAAGTAGTTAAAAGTTTAAATCGGATCTTGGCACACTCGTTTTCTTTACTTAAATTAATAAAACTAAATATAAAATAATAATGATTCTGTATAATTTTCAAGTAAAAAAAAAAATCTTCCATATCTCATCTAACATCTAACAACTCAACGTTTTGTAGTATGATTGCACTGCAGCACTCTTTGCCGTCCAAGAACTGGTCATGAAAAATAGTTCTTATAGAGTTGTATCTGCCATATAAGAGAATAGATATGGTGACCCTACAAGGCGGTTTAAAGAATCATAATTTTGAAAAAGCTTAATGACAGTCTGAAAACATAAATTACTAGCATGATGCTTGACTGAAACAGAGGGACCAGATGGCGATGACAGGTTATCGCACGCTAGAAGATCTTTGAGTAGAGAAATTCGCAACAGAAATATGAAAATTCAAGCTACACTAAAAGAAAAAAAAATGATTAGGAGAAAGATTTTTTGAGTAAGATACTTGAAGTTCATTATTCTGCATCATTTGATGTGGAAAAAACATAATAGGAACAATTGTTAGGATTATTGTTATTAATATGCAGCAATCATATGCAACCTACCCTCAGAAATAAAATTGCCATTGTCAAAAACCTGCAATAATAGGGGTCTAACCAAGGTGCACCAATTATTGATAAAATGGTGCAACTTATGTGTTGTCACCATTAGTATTATAATTTATGCCATGAGTTATGGTCTCTTGTCTGCCATGAACTGCTAGAGGTATTGTTTGAGAGCAAAATAAGAGGGAGTGATGAGTGTGTGTAAGAAAATAAGAGAAAAAGAGAGACTGTTATTGCAGTAGTGAGTTGGGAGTTGAGTGTGAATGGGTGTAATCTTCCTTCTCCATGTATTTGTGTTTGTGTTCTTTCTCTATCTATAATAATATCGACTCTTCCATAGATGTAGGTGATTGGCCGAGCCACATTAAATATCATGTCAGTGTGCTTGGCCTCCTATGAACAAATATTAGTACATCACTAGTCGGATTCCCCTATAATTGGTATCATAACATATAGTTTAAAGTGGTATTTGATTTTGCTTAAAAAATAAAAGTTGTCAAAATTGTGTTTTGACTATACCACTATGTAGAGAAGAAAGAGATGAAGCCATTGTTGAAAACAACGTTGAAATTGGACGTCGAACATGGCCACACGCACAGTCATGCGCCAACGAGGTGGTTGACCATACTCGCAGATACGCACCACGTGTCACACACGTTTTCTTCACTTGGATGGGCTGACCCGACCCACATGCCGAATTGGGATGATGATGACATCATCATGACGTTACAACAGCATCAGCATGCAAGGTGGCATGCCATGTCAGCACTATAGGACCCACCTACCCACGTCATTTACCACGAGCCGAGACAAGCTGAGCACCGAGTTGAAGGAAAGGATCCAGTGTAGCTGATCCTACACGCAAACAAATTTGAGATTGAATCTGAACTACTGATCAGCCTATAATGGTTTTGATCAAATCTTTGTCGTTTGAAGTGCAATTTGGACCATTTTAGACTTGTTTCCAGCTAATTTGATCATTCTAGATGCAATGGTATGGTTGGATTATTTAGATTGAGACCAGAAATGGTGATGGTGAGTTATTAAAGAGAGATTGCCCAATCAGAAGGCATCTGAAAGTCATCATAATGGTCGATGGAGATGAAGAAGAAGAAATCACACATGTTTGTTCAATTATATATGTTGAACTATTATATGAGGAATTTGAATTGCCTTGAGAGAAGGCAAAATTAGGACAATCTAAACACTTGATCATGTGGATAGTTTGAGGTGAAGAGTGAAATTTGATGAAGACCAATCTTGATGAATCTACGTAATGCTAGTCTCGCTAGATATTGAGAAATTAGGTATGAAACCAAAAATATTTTAGATCACTTGCAAAGAAAAGTCATGACAAAGCTAGCAAATGGTTGTATATACAAAAAGACAATACGATTGATAAATATGGGATAAGAAGTTCTAGTTAGGAGATTGAGTTTTAAGCGGGACTATTATGACCCATCCAATCTTTCTTTGGAACTTGCTTAGTAGAAGAATTATCCATACTATACTATTTTTATATATGTGACAGTTTGTTATAAAATTGTTGAAAACTAGTAGGATGATAGCACAAAGAAATAGTTGGGTTTTGTATGATCAAAGATCTAATGATGTGGTGATTTCTCCAAAGAAGTTAGATTTGGTGACTCTAATTTTTGAAAGGAGAATTGATAAAGACCCTGATAATGAAAGAAAAATACAACAAAGGGGATAAAGATTAGTAACCTATTTTGACTTGGATAGGTGTTGTGACAGGATGAGCTACTGTCAAACATAAGCAAGGAATAGAGAGAATCTGGAGAATAAAAATTACACGTGGACACACGAAGATTGTGCAGGAGTACCCAAAGGATTCGATGACGTATTGTAATGAGACAACAGGTGCAAGGAGATGAAGAGTTCTCAGATAAAGCTCAGAGTAAAGACTGTGTGAAGGTTGTACAACAGAAAGTCTCTTGTGCTTTTAATGAAGGCAACAAGCGAGGACCTTCCCAATGCATGCAAAGATGGAAAGATGAGCTATTGTAGATGCACCTAATTGAGGGGGTACAAATGCCTATGACAAAAGGTGACCGCCTGTGATGAAAGGCAAAGACACCAAATAGAGTTGATGTAGGTGGAGCTGTCAAGCAGAAAGGCGTAAAAGCTCCAAATATAGAAATTAGGATGGATGATTGTGAGGAATGTACCGCAACTCACTTTTTCTATGTGATTAGTGGCAGTGATCTCTCCTATAGTCCATATGGTGGTAGATAATTTTTAGAGCCACTTTGAAGCGTCCTAATTGAAAGAGAATGTGCAATTATCTATGAAAGGCGAAAACACCTTAAAAAGAATGTATGAGGGCTATGAGATGAGCCCCAAATTAGACTACTGCATGACAACGAAGGGAGACACCTCATGAGAAGGTGTGAGGGCCATGATAGGAGCCCTAGTTTAGAACACCCTATAGTTGATGTGATGGCTAGATATGAGTGGATAGTATGGATAGCCAATGAAATGGCTATGATGAGTATGGAGACAAAAGTCAGATTGACTTTCATAAAGATCGCCCCTATGTTAAAAATCAATAAGGTAGAAGATATTTGTCTTGAATAATAAGTGGATGACTTAAGACACGACTGCTATGTAGAAGCAGAGGGCATGCGCAGGTTCGTAAAACAAGTGGACTCTTGTTAAGGTGGTGAGCTCGGTAATGGTATTGTAATACTCAGAGTACGAAAACAGATTTGGATCAACCTTTAATGGGTTACCCCCATGTTAAAGTTGAAAAACTACCTGGACTCTTGAGACTAAAAGTAGGAGACTCATGGAGAAGTAAGGCGTGGTTCCTAGGGTGGAATAGAGCGCAAACATAACTCTTGGATGAGTAGATTCTTGGAAGAGTGGTGAGCTCGTGATCACATTAAAATACGCAATGACTATAGCACTTAGGAATATCCGTTTAAGGAGGTGTTGTAAGCCTTGATATAAGGCTTGATGAATCATTATAGACCAAGAATGGTTGATACACTCGAAGGGGAATGTTGTGTTTTAGAGACAAGTGATAACACTCTTTAAATGTGATGTGGAAGACCATCTGGTTGTGGTGATCCTTTTGTGTGAGAAAAAGGTGTGTTTTGATGATTCTAGTGATTGAAATATTTGGCAAGTACCTGTAAACTTGGCCATAGATGCCTTCAGAATGATAAACTTGGAAGAACTACAAGATGCAAGCATGTGTTGAAGAAGCAAGAGGACAATTAACCATATGAATGGCAAAGAGAGTGATTGTTAGAATTATTGTCATTAATGTACAGCAATCATGTGCAACTTACCCTAAGAAATAGGGTTGCTATTGTCAAAATTCTACAATGGTAAGGGTGTAGCCAAGTTACACCAACCATTGATAAAATGGTATAGCTCATGTGTTGCTATTGTTAGTGCCATAATTTATAACCTCTTGTCAGCCATGAATTACCTATAAATAGAAGTATTATTTGAGAGCAAAATGAGATAGAGTGGTGAGTGTGTGTAAGAGAATAAAAGAGAAAGAGAGGTTACAAAGGATAGCAGCCTTGCTGCCATTGCAACAATGAGCTCGGAGCTGAGTGTGAGTGGATACAATCCTTCTCTTCCATGTATTTGTGTATGTGTTCTTTCTCCATCTCTAATAATATTGACTCTCGCATGGATGTAGGTGATTTGCCGAACCATATTAAATATTATGTCAGTGTGTTTGACCTCCTATGAGCAAATATCAGTACATCACTAGTCAGATTCCCCTATAACAATTAGTAAGATTATGGTAGAAAAAACATAACAACCATAAAATATGTGATTATATTGTTTCAAAAGGGACTGTCATCAGCTTGATGATCCTGATACTGGATAACCATAAAAAACCTAGCCTCAACAATATTCTAGTTGTACAACGATCTCCACCCTGGCGAAAAGATTACATTGATTTTTACTAATAGTGGAACCAAGGTTAGTTTCCTGCCTCCTCAAGTCGCAGAGTCTACACCATTTTCGAGTGACAAAATACCAGAGATTATGAAGTAGTCTGCACTAGAAGTCAACTCAAAAGAGGCTCAGATTATCAGAGATGAAATAGGATGATGCGAGGAGCTAAACGCGGAAGGAGAAGACAAATATTGCGCAACATCTCTTGAGTAATTGATTGATTTTAGTGTTGAAAGGCTTGGCCAAAATGATCGTGTTCTCTCGACTGAACCAAGCAAGAAGCAAGAGTATACTACTTCAGAAAAAAAGGGAAAATGATTGGAAAACATAAAGCAATTGTGTTTCATTAGATGAGATACCCATACGCAGTGCACTAATGCCATTTACTCGAAACAAAAAGGTCCATGAGGTTCCCACTAGCATGGGTGCTGATGTCGCAAAAGTGAAAGCTGCAACAGTTTGCCACTCTAACACATCAGCTTGGACTCCAGAGCATCTGGCGTTTGAAGTTCTCTAAACTAAGCCAAGACCGGGTGTTCGACATTTTTGTGGTTACTGACAGTCTTTTTCGGGTTCCACCAAAGGATCAAGAAAAGACTCCATGACCATCGATCAAAGCTGGGTATTTATAAGCATGGGACCTTGATTAATTAGTTTGTAGTGGTAGTTGTTTGACATTCAGTGATTTGGACTTCTTTTGTTTACTCAGCAAGTAAAGATTTATTTGTAAAAATTCAGACAAATCTAACATAACAAATTCATATATTAAGAAAATGAAGATTATTATACCTTAGCAGCATTTTGTTTTCGCTAAGAGATATCACCAGCATCAATACCGTATCTAAGAAAAACCTGGCCATCATGCATTGAATAATCTAAAATTTGCGTAATTTGGAAAAACGTTTGAGCTATAAGAACTTAATAACTTAATCCATCCGATCAAAGTCATTTGTTGTCTTCAAAGAAAACAAAGAAATTATTTCCTTAAACAAGAAATCGAAACTTGGTACCTTCTTCTTTAAACATAAGTGATTTTCCGCTTATTAATTATTTCAATTAGGAGAAAATGTTGAAAAAAATACGTTGTTTATGAGATTTGAACCCTTTTTTTTAAATAAAATATACATCATTATTAATTGGTTATGGCAATGTATGTGATATAAATATATGAAAAGTAATACATTTAAAAGATAAAATAAAAATGATTTCAAAGATAATA
Source organism: Populus ilicifolia (assembly GCA_015708895.1). Taxonomy (NCBI): domain Eukaryota; kingdom Viridiplantae; phylum Streptophyta; class Magnoliopsida; order Malpighiales; family Salicaceae; genus Populus; species Populus ilicifolia. Next base: position 357,012 of record SRLM01000842.1, on the reverse strand, counting down.
AAAAATTAATAACATCAAATGGTGGTGAAATTGTCCTTAAATTGATATAGTGCTGGATAGCAATTTGGACATTGAGATCAAAACCTTATTGTGGGAAATATCCATGGGTTTCTTTGCTTGGAATTATCGGGTATAACAGTTATAATCCAACAATGGTTTGCTATGGAGTAGGGTTTAGAGGTATTTTTAGAGTATAATTGAAGTTGTTTTTTAAAATATTTTTTATTAAAAATATATTAAAATAATATATTTTTATTTTTAAAAAAATTGCTTTTAACATCAACATATTAAAATGATATAAAAACATTAAAAAAATATTAATTTAAAATAAAAAATTTAAACTTTTTAAAATAACATGTATCCATTCCATTTCCAAAATTCTTGGTTCGGATCAATGTGGTAAAAGTTTTGAAGACATTGCCTCCTTCAGCATGTTAGATCAAACAAGGAAAGCATGGGATATTCAGGGAATAGTAGCGCAAAATTGGCCCAAAGAGAGCCCATTATTCCCAACTTATATATATACAGGGGCGTCGTAATAAAAGGAGGTATTGCTGTCCTGCAACACTGGAGTCTTTCCAGGAGAACACTAACAGAGAGAACTTTTCCACAGTTTCATAGAAATGAAAAAAAAAAAAAAAAACTATTGATTCACCAATATGGTTAACGAATGTTTTTCTGAAATATAATATTATTTCTAAAATTACAGTTGTTACATTTAGGCTGTAGGATGTTGATGAGTTTTTTACCGTACGTAATTTATGATTGAAGTATATTTTATGGCTACTTAATTAAATCTTACATAATTGCCAAAACAATATGAAAGAGTGAAGGTTAGATATACGAAAAGCAATTGTAGAGAGTAAGTTTATTATATGCATAAACCAAATCAGTCTATTTTTCTAAATTTCACTTGAGTCCAAAACTTAAAAACTTGAGCACTCAGGGTGTCTCATCCAGGGACAAATACAGTACTGATGAACAGGAACCAGAGCCGCCTTGAAGACGTCATATTATGTCAACTTGAAGATGTCGCATTATATGCAATCTGATCCTAATGGAATCACACACATCAAACAAACTGCCACTAAAGCTGATAGGCACAGATGTGGTGATGCAGCAGCCGGAAACTCGCCAGAACATCCCACCATGATGACATCAACTGATTTTTTAGCAAATTGCAGTAATTAATTATACACGTTTGGCCGACACATAATGATAACCATAAAGAACTGCAAGTAAATTAACTTAACCGTAAAGGAGAGCATTAGTCATCGACCCATTACAATCCCAGATCCTAAACAAAATAAACTTGTATAGCTTGGAAGGCGTTAGAAGGATCCACTCCAAGGTGTCGAACTTCATCGATATCCCAAGAACAGCAAAGCGTGATCTCTACAATTAGCATCTTATATGTAAGGTATGGTGTAAGTTGGTTCATTAGGTGGCCACAAGGTCAGATGCCGGTCCTATTGCTTTGGATGATTTGGAATCAGCTGGAGCTCTTGTTTTAGCTTGTAAAACCTGTACAGTATCTAAAGATCTAATTCCCACTCCTCTTACGGGTAACTGGGTTTCTTCAAAATGGAACGGAAGATCACTAACATCCTATCTTCATGTAAATGCCTCTGGAGATGTATCGCTTTGATGTCTGTAAAGTATTAACAGCATTGGGAATCTCCAGCAGCAGGTTCTGGCTTAATTTTGAGAACTTCAAACGCCATATGGTGTGGACTTCAAACTTTTGTGATGCTTCGACAAAGGTCACGATGGACATGATTATTGATGACTTTTATATTAAATATCAGAGCCAATTGCACCATAGGAGATACAGAGAGGGAAATTTTATGCGAATTAATGTCCTCATGTTCAAATGGATGTCATGCCCGGTACATCTTAAAGAGTTTCCTCCCTCTCTTGTTATTTTAAGTTTAAATTTTGAGGTCTTAATATATATAAAAAATGTTCCTTTAAATTTTGGTGCTCAGGGTCTCTCATCCAGGGACCCGCGGGGACAAATCCAGTGCTGACGAAGAGGAAACAAGGCCTGCTTGAAGTCCTATTTTCTCCACTCAAATCATTCAAGTGGCTGTGGAGGTATAGTAACCCAGACACTAGACTTTGGAAGGATGTGGTTTCAAGTGCACACTGTCTTAATCACTCCCTTCATATTTCAATGGAAGAAATTAAAGACAAAAGGAGTGAATAGGGGAAGAATCTTTAATACATGGTCTCTTTATATCATATCTCTATTTAATCCTCACTCTATTTAATAGTGTTAGATTCTCACTCAAATTGTTAAAACTTTTGATTTTCATAAACTCAGTCGCTTTACGTGGTTATTTTATATAATATTAATTAAAATTTTAATAACTAAAAAGCCACGAATTTAAAATTAAACATTATAAATTTATGTAAGTTTAAAGTTAAAAAACTTTCAGTTAAGAATATATATTAAAGAAAGATAAAACTATTTTTGAAACCATACTTGATAATTTAAATTTTAGATTAAAATATTTCTTTGATATTTTATTTCACATGCAAAATGGCCATAAAAAACCTGTGTTGTAAAAAATATAAAGAACTTTGAGATCCCATATCCACTTTCTTTGCTACTTAATTGATAATTCTTACATGATAGTCAAAAATATATGAAAGAGTAAAGTTTAGATTCAAACTCACCTCAACATCATTTGTGAATAAGCTTATAGTTCAACGTATACAGTGTTAAAATAATTTCGAGTTCAAACTTCATATTCGCAATGGTAAGCAATTGTAGAAAGTTTATTATATGCAGAGACCAAATGATTCTTTTTTCTAAATCTCACTTGATTCCAAAACTTAAAAACCAGAACACATGCCTGCAATTGTAAATTAAGAAAATCTTGGCTTTATGAAGCTCCTAGCTTGACAACAATGTTTATGAAAACAACTAAAACACATACAAAGAGTCTTTCCAGAAAAAGCTTGACATCTCCAGTAGCTTTACCATTCATAAGGGAACTTCACTTCCATGTATTGAGTAACAAACGTAGAGTCGAGGAGTACAAATTCAAACTTTGAATAGATAAGGCGGGTTTCTTAGGATAACCTTCTTATTAAGCAAATTGCTAACATCTTGGACAACAGGACTTCCGAGAAAACAAGGTGGGGGGCTACATGTATATGACAAACACAAGCAGCAACGACAACGGGGAAGGGACAGGAAGTAAATGCATATTATAAACACTTATAACAACTGGGCAGCAAACTTATTACGGACCTTTGCTGATCAATACCAAGCTTTTACCAATGATCATGGAGTCTTTTTAATCCTTCTTTGGCACCCAAACGAGAGTATCGCTATCAAGAAAGTGACAAACAGCAGGTCCTGGCTTAATTTTGAGAACATGAAACGCCATATGGTCTGGACTCCAAGCTGATGTGTTGAGGTGGCAAACTGTCACAGCTTCCACTTTTATGCCATCAGCACCCACCAAGGGAACCTCATAAACCTCTGTGTCTGCGATTACATGGCAATAGTGCACTGCATAGGGATATCTCATCTTGTGACACACTGCTGCTTTATGATCTCCAATCATTGTCGCTTTGCCCGAAACAGTATACTCTTGCTTCTTGCCTGCGTCAGTGGAGAGTACACGAACATTTCGGCCAAGCCTTTCAACACTAAAATCAATTAATGACTCCAGAGATGTAGCACAGAATTTTTCTTCTCCTTCCATGTTTGGCTCCTCACATCCTCGTATTTCATCTCTAATAACTTGAGCCTCTTTTGAGTTGACATGTAGTGCAAAGTAGTTCAAAATCTCTGGTACTTGGTCACTCGAAAATGGTATAGACTCTGCAACCTGACGAGGCAGGAAACTAACCTTTGTCCCACTAATAGTAAAATGAATTCTCATCCTTTTACCTGGTTGGAGATCGTTGTACAGATAGAATATCGTTGAGTCGGGGAGGGCAGACTTTATGGCTGTTTTATGCTTGACAGATCTATATCCTTGTGTATAGATTATTTTCGAAGCTGCAGCACTTACGATTTCATTAGCGAATTCTGTGGAGATTGAAGGATAATGACCAGGTTGTAGAAGATATTCTAGGGCTTTTGGCAATGGAGTGTTAGGCAACCTTGAGAACCAATACTTCTCAGTAGGTGGAGAAAAATCGCTAGGGAGGAAGGTGGCAACTTCCTTTTGTAAAGGGACAGTGTCAGCGGCCGCAGCCGCAGCCGCAGCCACTGTCCTGCGGCTTACACCAATATTGGAATTGTCGGAGGTGGAAAAGTTAATGTGGAGGGAGAGAGTAAGAAAGAAGAGGAGGAGCAGTGCACAAGAATTGGCTGGAGACATTGTTTGAAGCAAGTGGATTGCGAGATATTGAAGCAGGGAGCAAGTGAGACATTATAAATAGAGGGGGTGAGGGAGGGGTCTTCCATCAAATCGAACTACAAAAAAGAACTACATGGAAGTAGAAGTTCATAGAAAAAATAACTTATCAGTCTTGGTGGTTTCACTATATATTAAATTTTGTATATTTTTAAGTTTATTTATAATTTAGTGATTTTTTTCATTTCATTTTCTTATTTTATTTTCTGTTGTTCATTTACATTTCATTTCTTCTACTTAAAGAAAATTATACAAAGGAATATCTTTCACTTGTATCCTTCGCGATGCTCCCATAATGGTCACAATACACGTAATTTATAATAAATACACAGACCTAATTACATCACAAGAGAATTCGTCGAGAAATATATATATATATATATTTTCCATGAATTCACTAATTTGGAAATGGATGTCGTTGTAAAAAAAACTCCTTCGTTTATAATTTCAAAAGAGAAAAAATAATTCTAAAATTATTACAGAGATATAATAAATCTTTGTATTTGTTCCTTTAACTTACGCTTTACATAGAACTTAAATGGATAAATTGATTTAACCTCTGAAGCTGTTGCATTTAGGGTCAATTACAGGTCAAATTAAAAAAACATTTAGAACAAAGGACCAATTTATAAAAGGTGTTAAACTATGGGGACCCAATTGATTTAAATTAGAGATACAATTGAAAAAAATTAAAAGTTTAATGATCAATTAAGGGTCAAATTACTTATACTCAAAACTAAAGACTATAATGAAAAAGGTGCGCGAATCTGGGGCTTATATTAAAGTTTTTTAGGGATGAAATTGCATAAAATTAAAAGTTTAAAGTCAATATCAAAGATGTAGTGGAGATAAATCAAAATTCGATGATCAAATTAAACTTTACCAAAATAGCGTTGTTTTGTTTACTTTTCATCTTTTTTCATTTTTCCTCTAGAAAAACTATTTAGGGGCTACTTTGTTTCTGCATTTAATACATTTAATTTTCACAAAATTTGACAAAACTTGCACAAAGTAATCACTTGACATCTTAATACACCCTAATATAGTCCGTTTTGATTGATTGATACTACAACAATCATGGCTCCAACCTATAGAGGCTAACATGGGCAACTTTTAACTACCAAATTTGATAGTTGATGGTGTTTTTTTAACTAATAGTTGGGATCCTTTCCAACCAAACAAAGGGCCAAGATTTAGCACCATTCAGACAAAACATTCATCTTTCACCCCTATATATAAATAAAAACGGATTTCATGGCCTAAGCATAAAAAAAATCAAGTTCAAAGCTAGCCAAAAATCAGTTTTCCCCAATTTGCCTTCTTAGTCGATACTTCTCTCTCTTCATATGGCCTTTCTAGCCACTTCCAACCCAGCATCATCATGAATAAAAGTGGCCCAACCTTATTAACTAACTCATCTCCTCATCGACCTTAGAATAGCCACTACAAGCTCCTCTCTCTCCCTCCTTCAACTACTAACGCTAACCACCATTTCTTCCACCAATGCCTTCTAAGCCACAACCTAAACTTCTTGATCATAACCAAAACTCTCGTGTCAAGTGAGCTTCTCCTCTTTCCATCCCTCTCTTCTACCCATAGCCTATAACCATTTTGGTTGCATACAAAACATGATTGTTCACGTTCTGTAATATAATGAATTGGTGGTGGTGGGTTGGACTTAATTTGAGCCACCTATCTAGGTTGGGCGGGTTTAACCCACTTGGAAAAAAAAAAAGAGAAGGGAACCAAATTTGAGCCACCTATCTATTTTTGAATCCCCACATAAAATGAAAAAAATATAAAAATATAAAATATATATGAAAAGTAATAGCAGTAAAAAAAATATCAAAGCGCCTAAAAAATAATTAAAATTAGTTGAGAAGGTTTAAAAATAAAAAAATAAAAATTTAACAGTATATCGTGGACCGGTGAGAGCCTTGTTGATAAAGGATTTTTTTGAAAGAGAAAGTGAGGAGAAACCAAGAAAGAGGAGAGAGACAATTTTTGAGAGAGAGAAGGAATAAAAATAGTAGGACAGAACAGAATAGGGAAAGGGAAAAGAGGGAAAGAGAAGAGAGGAAGGTGAGAACAGAAGGGAGGGAGTGATCAGCGAAAAACAGAGAGTAAGATTGTTGGGCTTGTAGATAAACGAAAAACAGAGAGGAAGTTGTTTTGAGTACCGAGGGGGACGGTCATAAAAAAAGAGAAAAGAAAGGGGAGAAAGAAAACTCAAGGAGAGCTAACGCAGGAAGGGGAAGAAGAAATCGGTCTCGGCACAGAGAAGGAAAAGAATTCCAGCAGCTGCCACCTTCAACCATCGCTGATGGCCATGACAGTTCCTCGCCACTCCAGGTAACCTCCTCACCCTCGTTGCCCCAGTTTTTCGTGCCCTTCCTTTTCTGTCATTTTCATGCAGAACGTGACTCGCGTTCCGTAGCTAATGAATTAATTAGGTTTTTACTGTGCTGAGCATACTAACTACCTAATTACATTTAATTATTTAATTTTGTTAAGTATAATAACTAGCTATTTGTTTTGTTGGGTAAGAATATCAACCCAGCCCAGGTGATTGGGCTAAGCTCAGCCTTTTAGCTGGGTCATTATAGACCCAGCCCCTAGAATTGGGCTGTGTTCAGCCTAGTTTATTTCTTTTTTTTTATTTTAAAAATAAATATTTTCAAAGAAATTATGATTTCTCCATGTATTTGTTTTATGCTATTTTGATTGATTTTGCTTTGTTTTTTATTATAAAAATACAAATTCAATATTAAAATATCTAGTTTTCATCGAAACTTTAAAAACATAAAAAAAGAGGGAATTTTTTTTATTTTTTATGCATACGGCTGTGTCTCCCAAAGCTATATATATATATATATATATATATTGTATTTTTATATAATAAAAAAAACTTTAAAAAATATATATTTTAGCATGTATTTTTGTTTTAATAATCAGTTTATTAAAGCTATGAGAACTTGGCTAATATTTGAAAAAAATCAAAAAATATTTTTGTTTTATTTTAATATCAGGGATTACAAATTTATATGTAAAACATATTCCTGATATTAAAAAATAATTTTTTATAGAAATTAGAACGGTTAGGTTTTACCTCATAAGATAAGAATTTTTTTATTGAAGAGGGTTTTTTTTGAACTATAGAGGGACCAACATGGTAAGACCTTTGATTTTTTTATTGGATAATAAAATAATACAGCTTATCTTAGGTATGATGTATTTGGGATGCTAATATATTTTCTTTACGCAACCAATTTTCATATCCGATCTCTAAGATCAGTTATGTTTCCTAGCAACTGGAATACTAAATGACGACTTCCATTCAATTTTTTCACTAATAAAAGACAACAATCCATTGTCTTTCTATATTTGCCAAAATAGATAGACTTACCACACCTGATGATGATAAGGGTGGTAAGTAATAGTCACAACGCCACACACGTGCGACAACAATCATATTATACCCTAATCATTTCTTGATTATGCCCTAATTATTTCTTGTAAACTCTTATATTACCTTTACATAAGGTAGTTACTGGGTAGTTGATAGACCTTTTAAGACTAGATAGAAAGCTTACCCTTATGTAATGACTCTAGAACCTTCCCTTAAAGCATGACTCCCTAAATATTTATTTCACATGGGTTTTTGTTATTAATACCCAATGTGTATGTACATACATTTATATCCATACACATGCATCTATTTATTGCATCAGGTTAAAATATATATTCCTAAAGAGTCTACAACACCCAACTTCGACTGAGAAATATAAAAAACAAAGAGCGTGAACATCATGACACTTATTTCCAATAAGACTTGGAGTATTTGAAGGCAAGTGTAGCTAGTCTTATTAATTTACTTAAGTAAACACTTAAAAATGACTATGGTAAAGGTGAGTTATTTTAAGTTAAAATTCATTTTAGTTTTTGTTCTTAACAATTTAAGAATGTTTTAAATTTTAAAATTATATTTAGATAATAAATGTTGTGTTTGTATTGTATAATTTAAAGTTAATTTTTATTTGAATTTAAATTGAAATCATGTATGTTGAAGTAATTGAAATTTATATATAAAATCTAAAGTGCAGGACCTCGGAATGAAATGCCAAATAAAACTAAAATTTATCATTACAATAAGAAAATTAAAATGCCAAACAAAACAGAATTAACAATTTTGATTAGGAATTCCTATTATAGCATATATGAATATCTCTTCTCCTTTATTAACTGTTATAGGCTCCTTTAAATCAATCAAGTCTCCGACCGTTGCAAAACCTTCATCGTCTTCTTCTACCTCTTCAATTAAGCATACTTGCGTCTCATACTCCACCTGCTATTGCATTTGAAACAAGGGCCTTTCTCCTTGTTTTCCTTTATATAGACCAATGTTAGTTTTTAAATTGATAAACTAGATTTTAGATCAACTCTAAATTGGTCTAAGGAAGTGGATTTCCCTTGAATCTCAGTGGTATTAGGCTTCCATCTTTAATAAACCACCATTAGTTTTTCCTTCTACATTTAGACTAGCCTGTGGGCCATAACAAGATTATAAGGATTTATCATCCTAACCCCAATTTTGATTTTCTTTTTCAGCCTTTCTAAGAAGAAACTTAAATACTGAGGATCAAATAATCCTCGAACTTTGTTTGAAATGAGTTTGAATTGTGATTTATAGTTTTATATCTTAGTAACCTACTTTAGGTTGATAAGTACTTTCATAGAGTCATCATAAACATATGCCACAAATTGAATTTGTAAAGACTTCACAAAAGATTCTTAATTGGTAATGGTTTTAATTTCTTCAATTTCTAAAAACCAAGCAATGTTTTTCCAGCAATGTTTTTCCTGTCAAAGAGTAATATAAAACAAGGTTTGAGATTTTATCAAATAGTTTAAGCTTTTGAAATTAGATGATGATGCTAGAAGAAGTTAATGTGACAACGATAATATACAAACCACTAGAAAGTTAATAAGCAAAGAAAATTACAAGTGTGAATTCTAAATTCATAATTTTATTTTAAAAAAATTAAATATATGGTGGCTATCTTTTTAAGAGGTTTGCAAGACCTTTAAATAAGCTAGGAAATAACCTGAAGTCCAAAAAATCAAGGAAATTAAAATAGAATCCAAAATAAAATAATAAATCCAAAAGGTCCTAGAAAAATAGCAAAACTAGCCCTAAAGAGCAATGTTTTGCCTTATTTTGGGAGATACAATGGTTTAATAATGGAGAAGCTTAAAAGAAAACTACCCGTAAAATTTTCTAGAAAAAATTGAGTCATGTATAATGGTTAGATATTATGTTATCTCAATTTTAAGATACTAACTTAGTTTGACACTGTAGATCTTTTCCTCTTGAGTATAGACTTATCTTTGCTAGGGCATTCATCTAGTAGGCTTAAATCAGATCATCATTTAGTAGTATCAAATTCTTACTCGAATACTTAGAACCTTTGGTTTTAATAAACTTAGTTGTATTATATAGTTTTTTGATATGGTATTAGAGTTTTAATAATTAAATGGTTATAAATTTAAATATCATCATCTCCGTTATAAATAATAAAATTAAGCATAAAATAGTCTGAATTTACACAAATTTAAAATCCAAAATACTTTCACTTGAAAATATATATTAGAGAAATATAAAGTTATTCTTAAAACTTTATTTAATATCTTTAATTTTAGATTGAAATAATTCTTTTATATTCTATTTCATATAAATAATAATAATAAACAACATGAGATGTAAAAAATATAAAAGAACTTTGAGATCCCATATTCACTTTCTTTGCTACTAAAATAATTCTTACATGATAGCCAAACATATATGAAAGAGTGAAGTTTAGATTCAAATTCTCTTGAACATCATTTGTCAATAAGCTTATAGTTCAACGTATACAGTGGTTAAAATAATTTCTGAGTTCAAACCTTATATTCGCAATGGTAAGTAATTCTAGAAAGTTAATTATAAGCAGAGACCATATGATTCCTTTTTCTAAATTTCACTTGATTCCAAAACTTCAAAACTTGAATACATGCCTGCGATGCGATCCAAATTGAATTTAAGCCACACAATAAGCTCCTCCATATTAGAAGCTTCAGTTGTTCTGCAACAATATAAATTCACAAGACAGCAGGTACTCAGGGTCTCTCATCCAGGGACCCGCAGATACAAACCGAGTCCCGAAGAACGTGAACCGAGTGCCAGCTTTACGTCCTGTTTTCTCGTCTCAAATCATACAAAAGTTAAATTACATGCAAGCGCACGCATCGACCAGATTGCCCCTTCTCTTGGCCTTCTGGTTTACTTTACAGCCAATTAAGCTAACAGGCACCGATGTGAGATAATGCCGCATCGGGCAAACTGACCAAAAGATCCCACATTGATGACATCCAACTTCTTTTCTAACAAATTGTAATAACTAATTATACAGGTTTGGCCGACACAGAAGAGGATAAACATGAGCTGCCAGTAGATTAACATGAAAATAAAGGAGAGCAATAGTCATTAATCCATTACAATCCCATATCCTAAACAAAATAAACTTCTATAACTAAGTAGCCGGTAAAAAGGATCCACTCCAAGGTGTCCAACTTCATCTATATCCCAAGAACAGTAAAGCGGGATCTCTACAATTAGCATCTCATATATAAGATGTGGTTCATGTAAGCTGGTTCATTTGGTGGTCAAAAGGTCAGATGCCGGTCCTATTGCTTTGGATGATTTGGAATCAGCAAGAGCTCTTGTTTTAGCTTGTAAAGCCTGTACAGTATCTAAATATCTAATCCTGCTACTGTAAACAAAAGATCACTAACATCCTATCTTTTCTATCTTCATGTCAAGGCTTCAGGAGAGGTAGAGGTATTACTTTGATGCCTGTAAAGTATCAACAGCATTTGAAATCTCAAGCATCTGTTGTTCCATCTTCTTTCTCCATTTTCCGAAGTCCTTGAACATTTCCTGCAAAGCATTATATGAACCGTGTGTTTAATTGAGCTCATACACCATGATAGGAGATAGCGATCAATTTATTTTGCACCCGCTATTATCAAACGTCACCTGAAAAAATGAATTGTCAAGTTCTGTCTTGGAATTGGCCGTGGCAGATGAATCTGAGGTCACATTAGCTTTATCTTCCTCCATCCTATTGGGTACCACCCTCTGCATATCTCTGTTTATAGCACCGAAGGGCACAAAAAACATCAGATCATTAATAAAGATCCCTTTTCCTTTGTGGAGGAGGGGTGTTTAGATAGATATAGTTCAAACACAAAGCCTTCTGTACCTTTTCTCAAAATCATGCAATGAAATTTTATGTCCTCTACTTACAAAAATAAATAAATAAATAAACAAGAAAAAAAATTATCACCTTTTCATTTTGGCCATTTCTTCCTTGAGCAGCTCCAGCTCTCTTGCACAAACAGGCTCCTGAGAGGAGCTATCACAGGGTTTCAACCACAGTTGAGAGGCATTGTAGGGTTCTTTCAATGAGGCATTATACCCAACATTAACCAAATCCATGTTCTCTAGCCAAGGTGCAAAGTCTTCCCCTTGAATATTATCCAAGTTGGTGCTCTCCAACCAGTCCTCCCATCTTTCAGAAACTGGACTCAGGTTATTGCATTGCTTTGATGATTGCAAGCTGCTTAGTGTATTTGAGATTTCCCTGAGTTGTTGTTCAATCTTCGACTTCCATGCCATCATCTCCTTATACTTTCCCTGTCCAAAGGAAAATTCAAGGGTAATTGATTGAGGTACACTGACAGGTGCAAAAGTACATCAGAAGTTGAAGAAAGAATAAACAGAAGATAAGGTATTCCTGTGGTACCTGCAAACCACCCAAAGAACTTGAAATCTCCATCAGGCGCTGGTCTGTCTTACCTCTCCATTCCACAAATTCCTTGTAAATATCCTGTTGAAAGGACAAAGACTTCAAATGGAGCCCTATAAAGCAATCCTAATAATTATGTTCATTTACTCCAGACTGTAACTCAATATTTACCCGAACATGGTTAGCTTGATGTTGCTCTTGATTCTTGGACACCAGCTCCTCCATATCCCTATAAGAGGAAGACTTGATTATTCAAGGAAGACAGCACACCTAAGCTTAAATAATTAAGATTTTTATTCTAGTACTGTCTTTATTTACCTCGTCATTTTTGCTACGTCCTCTCTAAGCAGAGTCAATTCTTCAGCAGAAACAGAATCCAGTGGCGCAACACTACCAGGCCTCAACCAGGATGGGGGAACATAGTTTGGATCTGGTACTCCAGCCTCCTGCTTAATTTTAACCAGGTCAGCACTCTCCAGCCAATACTCCATTTTCCCTTGAGTGTTATAACACCGACAGAACCGTTCAGTGCCACCTGGTGCCACCTTACCATCAATGTGCTTCAGTAGGTGGTCTAAGAGCCCGGTGTCACCAATGTGTTTACGAGCTACCATTCGCAGTGCTGACCGGGAAATGGGTTTCTCAAACACTGCCCCCTCAGCCTTCATAACCTCCAACATACTTTTCTCTGCCTGATTATACCTTCAAAAAAGAAACACCATTCACTTCAAAAGGCACCATATGACGTGTCAACCCAACTGATAGGAAGAAAAAGAATAATGGTTTACCATGTACCTGTCTACTGACCATCTATCCATGACATTCTCCTTTTTTACTGATATGGGATTCTCACGCTTTATTTGCTCACATTTATAAACAAGGCTAGTTCGCTTTGCTTTAGAACATCTCACAGCTCGTGCTTCTCTGGGTTCCTGAAGGGTATGACGCTTCCTCTTCTTAGCTTCTGGCAACACAAGAGACTCAGTTGTCCTAGCTTCATCATCTTTTACTTCTTCTTTGACAATGGCAGATGGAAATTGAGGGTTATTCCCATGGCCGGAGGTGGCAGATGGAAGTTGAGGGTTCTTCTGTCCATGCTTGATAATGGGAGATGGAAGTTGAGGGTTATTTTCCCCTGGAGGTGGATTGTTGTCAATGAACTCAATATGCCTGCTGATTCCCCATTGTACCATTCCAATGCGTTTTGTCTCCAACAAACACGCCCCTTTCCTTGTACTTTCTTCTCCACTGCCACAACTTTCAGGCAATTCTGAAGCACCTGCAGAAAATGAAAACCTCAAAAACACAACTGACTCCATGCATATGATCCAGTAGTCCAACAGAAGAGGGTTTTTAATTTCCACTACCTTTGTATAGCTGCGACATCAAAAAGCACACGATCCCATCATCCAGAAGCACACGTTATAGTTAAAGCTTCCCTTCAAACTACCTACAAAACACAAGAAAAAAAAATACAGTGTAAGCACTTTTACCCGTTGCCCCCCGCTCTCAATGAATGAAAAACACAGCCATGAAAAGACTTTGTTAGATTAAATATCAACTACTCTTCATATAGATGCACACAATGCCCCCCATCAAAAACTTTGAAAACAAACATGAGTACGCTGGTTCCCACAAATATATAATGCAGCATACACCATGCATCAGTAATGAAATCTTGAGAGTATTCACCATGCAGAAGCCATCAGGTTCAATCATATGTCATATACATGGTAAACATACCCCAAACAAAAAGAGAAAAGCAGCAATCAAAACATTAAAATATGTTGCACTTTGTAAGTATGCATTGAGCAAGGAAACCCAAAGGAAACAAAAAAGAACAATAAACACGTCAGTAATTGCATTCAAAACTTTTCAGTGTCTACATTCTTCGACAAAACAGTTTTCTTCCAAACTTATATACATACATACACACGTGTGTACATATATACTGATAAAAANAAAAAAAAAAAAACAATTAAATGCATCACAAAACAACTCAGAGAACACGAAATCCAAAACAAAAAGCAAATGCTTTTAAGTCCAACAATAACATCACTTAAAACATCAAACTAAGATTCCTTCAAGTTCTCAACCAATGCAAACTAATAAAACAGCTTTCCAAAACACCTTGCAATCAGCATTTTCAAAATCATTCACATACTTCCATAAGCATCATGAGCCCACCCTACCAACAAACCCTCCTTCAAAAAACTATATAAAAAAAAACCACCATTTATTTTTCTTTACATGTTTATTTCTTAGAAAAAAAAATCATGATCTCCACACCCATTCCCCTCTACTTTCCTCTTTTCCTCACAACCAAGCCACCAGAAACCCCATGCCCTTATCCCCATCACGCCGTCTCAGAAACCAAAGCACGAAGCAGCCAAAACAAAAATCAGGGTTTAGGGTTTTATCTCAAAATTAAAGGGTTTCTTCCTTAAACATTCATGAAGACATTGCTAAAAATAATCCTAAAAAGAACACGAAAAGGAGGGAAGAAAAATCGCAGGAAAAAAAAGGATCATAGAAAGAAACAGTTAGGGTTTGCTTACCTTAGTGTGTTGTTGAGAATTTGGTGTCTGATTGATGGGTTTATGGAGATTTCGAAGAGAGTCTGGAAGGTGTTTGTTTGTTTGTGTTAGGGCCGACACTGTAGCCTTAACGAGAAATGTTTTTTCAAGAAAAATAAATATCGAAATAATAAAATAATACTAAAACCCTACCAAACCAACCGCCAATGCCCCCCCATTATTTTAGCCTTTTAAATAATAAAATATTTTTATGTGAGTTTTAAAAATTATATGTTAGTGTTATTAAAATTAATTTGGGCTAGGGGTTCGTATTTAAAATCTAATTTAGATTGAATTTAAAAATAAAAAATTAACGTAGTTGACTTTGTTATCTAATTACTCTAATATATTAACATGTAACCTATGCCTTAGTTAAATAATTTTTATTTGAATTATTTTTAATTATTTAGATGAGACCCTTCAATGACATTTTAATTTTAAGCATGTTTATTATTATAATAATGGTTATTTTTTATCAAACATTAAAAAAATTAAATTGAAAAAACGAGAACGAACAATATTGAGATTTAATGTCGGAATTTTTAGACTAAAGTGATTAATTAATTATTTTTTTTAATAATTCATAATATTCGGATCAGTTTACTGTATCATAACTAATCCTTAAATTCACTGAATATCTTATAAATTTTATAGCTAAATAAAACACCATAAAAATAATAAACATGTAAAAATTTAAACATAAGATAAAGAGAAAACATTTCATTCAGAATCACTGGGCAACGAACCTGGATGTGATTAATTGACTATTTTGCTTAAGCATAGCGACTAAGACTAAGAACAGGTAACTCAAAATATTTCAAATTTTTAATTCTATATTTTAACAAATTTATTACTGCAACATTATTCTTCTTCTTCTTCCTTCCTTTCCCAATCATCTTTTCATTGCTGATGTTGAGATTGAAATTTAAGTCGATTGGGACTGCCAATTTGGTGTGGTCCTCAACAATTATGTTCAATTGTATTGTGGGAAGTTAGGTTAAGACTAAGATGATATTTCTTGGACTACCTTATAAGAGGATAAGAACATACATGGATTTTTCAAAAACCAAGTGGATCTGTTGATTAGTTAGCTGAGAAATTAGGGACTAAATAATAGTTTCGTCAAAATACCACCCTTTTGTCCATAGTTTTTAAACCCTAGTGCAGTCCAAGATCCAGGTCAAATTAAAAGAAAAAAAATTATATTGATTTATGTAAATTACAATATTGTTTTGAATAAGAATTAAATAATCAAATTAATTTATAAAAAGAATTGTTGTTTATAGTATTTTTTTATTTAAAAGTATATCAAAATATTTTTTAAATTATTTTTTATTAGAAAACATTAAAAAAAGTAACTTTTTTTAAAAAAAAATGCTTTTCTAGAACAAAATAATCACTGTCATGTTATCCTATTGTGGGGCTCTGTCCATTGATGTCAAAAAAGAAGAACGGATTTGCAGAAGCCTGTAGCAGAGAGACGTTTTGATGGCAATTCCCGGGTAGGAGAAATTTGTAGGCTTTTTGCTGGCTTCTTCTCATTGTTCAAGATTCACGAGCCGTTGAATTAGAATTCAACAGTTCAAAAAACATTAATTTGATTTTATTTATTTTTATCAGTGAAACATGGTTTTCACAGCTTAGGTAAACGCTCACCAGAAGTATGTTTTTGTAAAATTATTTTTTAATTAAAAATATATCAAAATAATATTTTTTATATTTTTCTTTTTACTTCCACATCAATATAATAAAGTCATAAAAACACCCTTTAAAAGCATCAACTTAACATTTGAGAAAAAACCAATTTAAAAAAACTTTGATAGATAAATTAAACTGCAAAAACAAACATCATATTAATGCCATTTCTAACAAGGATTGTATTATTGGATTAAAGAAAAAAACACTAAATTGAGCTAATTTGCTAAATATTTATTTTTTTACCAAGAAGAAAAATAATTCTGGAGATTACAAGCACCGGTGATCGTCATCAGGCATCAACCGCCCATAAGCATCTCTTCTTTAAAATATCTTTACAATTGCAAGTATGTGTAGGGGAGTACAGGTATAAAATATTTGAAGAAAGAAGGAAGCAGCAGTCTCCATATCAAATCAACTTGTAAGAACGGAAACATGGTTTGAAGTTCGGAATTACTAAACAGTGCAGAGACTCTCACCTCCTATTCCACGCCTCCCTCCTTGCCCTGTATCATATTTTGCTCAAGAGGCAAAAATCAAGGGAGAGAACTTCATCCTTCTCCATGGTAAAATTGGGTCATCTTCAGACAAAATTCCCACCATGTAATCAAAATTAATGGGATATATATATATTTGTTACATATCAAGGGAAAGATGAATCTATATCATCTTGATTCTCCTATCCATGCTATTCTCTAAATTTAGTGACTTGTATACCAGTTCCGGGTTCAGGGTTCAGACACGTTTCTTCTTCTCTACGTTGCCCACAGCCAACCGTTGACGTTTCTTCCAAGCTGGAATCCTACCAGGGAAAGCCCATTTCAGCAGCCTCTCCCATGTATAGCAGCTCAGAAACATGAGAACAGCCCAAATCAAAAGCTTGTTCCTCAATTCTGGTGGCAAGGGCACCAATTTTAACCAGTCATTCAAGTCCCTAAATAGATCAGAGGCGATCACTGTGAAGAAACCTGAAGCAGCCAGGAGGGCATATAGGAAGGGTTTGCTTTCTGTGATGCTCTGGTTGAAAGGATGACCGATATAGTTCACAGCAAAAGTGGCTAGCTGAAGCATCATGCTCACCATGTATGAAACAGTGTTGACAAGATTCGGATGAAAATTAGAGTCAGGCTCGATGCATTCATCAGGCATGTATTTCTCAGCACTTTTCACGGTCGACATCAAGAAAAACAGGTGGATAGCAAACTGTCCAATGAGAGAAAGGAAGACGTAGAAGCAGAAAATATTAGGGTGGGGCCTTTCAGCTGAAAGTGTGGGAAGGGGCCGTGCTTGGGAGATGAAAAGGAAAAAGGCAGCAGTGACAACGCCACTGATTGTGGCCTGCACATCACCAAGCTTGACGCCATCCAGATACATGACGCTCAGCACATATGCTGTAGCAAGGCAGTTAAGACCAAGTATTTTAAACATCTGGAGGGTAGTCACTAAAGTACTTCGACCCTGACGAATTATGTCTGTTGTGGGGGCAACCGATGCATGCTTTGCTGTGAAGGGGGAAGCCATTGAGGCATCTCCGAGCTTGACAATGGGGGCTGAGTGACCATCACCCTCCTCGTTCATCTCTTCCATTAGCTTCTTCAACCTCTGCCGTTGCATTTCTGCTGGTGTCAGATGACGGTTACCAGATGATTGGCTAGCAGACTCTGATCTTGATACAGCTTTACCTCTAGAAGAGCTTTCTCCATTTAAATTACTAACTTCGGGCTTCGGTTTTTTTGACTTTGCAAGCTTGGGAGTTCCATCTTTAGGTGTTTCCGATGACTTGTTTCCACTTTGTGTTGGAGGCACTGCATTCAACAATGCAACTCCTACGTGGGCCTGAAAAAAATGTATCAAATATTTATATTTCTCCTGCAATTTCTGGTTTTGGTACTGAGAAAACAGTTATAATGCTCTATTGCTGTTTCCTTATAAAGACTAAACGAGTTTTAGATGCCAAACTTCTTGTTTTATCTTCCCAATTGTATATGCATCCCTAAAAGAGGTCTATCCTACCTGAGCTGAAATATTGAATTTCAATTGGTCCAGAAATTAAAATAGTAATTAAGAAGGAAAAAGGAAGAAACCTGGTTTTGTGGACTACAGGGATCACCATCCAAGAATATGATCAGTACGAATTAAAAGGCATTTTACCAAACTTATTCGTGCACAAATAATTGGCAAATGTTTTTGCATTTATTATCATTGAACTTCAAACCAAAGATCAATTAATAATTAGCTATGAACTTCTTATCCACACATCCAGAAACAATACGTGCATGATAAAATTGGAGAGATTATTTACTCAAAAAATGAAAGTGGTGTACTTACCTGCTTTAGAGCACCAACATCATTGGTTCCATCCCCGCACATCAGAGTGATCCTCCCAACTGTTTTAAAAGTGGTCAAGATAAGTTCCTTTTGTTCTGGAGCAACTCTTGCAAAAACCTGAAACCATAATAATGGACATGCATCATCAAGATGAAACCATCATGGAAAATGATACCCAGACAAAAATGTGATTTAAAACCTTGACATAAGGGATGACTCGTAGAACAGCAGAACTCTGTTGCAACATTTCAATGCAGTCACCTCCAATACAGAGATCATGGGTCTCCGACAATTCTTCAGCCTCTTTGTCACTGACATTAATTGCATTTTGTTTTTCTCAGACTAAAGAATAAAAATTACAATTGATAGAAAGAGCAAGCAGGCTATCAGTATTTAGCATAAAGCATCAAAATAGACTACCCCCTCTTTTCAAGAGATAATAACTTTACCCATAAATAATTTTCTCCATTTCATCAGGCGATATCCACTCATATCCCTGTCCACTCCTTGATGGACAAAGAATTAATGCTGGTTTTGATATGATATGCACTTGGCTAGCAACATGGCAAGCTGTCAAAGCTTGGTCACCAGTGATCATCACCTGACAATAGAGAACAACATCATGAGAGCGCTATTTTCAACCAAATAAGGAATGTTTCAAAATTGCAGATACTCAAATTCCATTTATTGAGTACTGAAATATTGTGCTTAATCCACTAGGCTAATCCCTTAAACCCACAAGGGATGCTTCTTGAATCCATTAAAAAGAAGTTTAACATCTAACAAAAGATAGGTTAAAGCAACTTAAGTGTACACGCAAATCCGGACAAAGTAAGCCCCATGCCTCATCACAAGAACATATGAATGACGTTCATTTCACACTACACTGCAACTTATTACTGTAATTATTCCTACAAGACATAAAAATCTCTAAATAATAACAAAATATTAACATTAATAATTTAACAAAACAATCGGTGGAAGTATTTTATACTGCATCAAGCAACCATGAACTAACATGTATGAATAAACAAATTGTTCCCATCAAGTTTAGATTCAGCCAACTTAAAATAGTAAAAAGTTGCCACTTACCAAGTCATGAGATGAATTCTTTAATTCTGACAAAACAGCAGCTGAATCCACTCTTATAGGGCAGTTAAATACCTGTTATTACCAGCATGTAAGATGACAAGAGTACAGAAAGTAACTACTAATAAGTGAATAATTAAACAAGAGCTCTTTTTTTTTTTTTGGGTCTTGGGTGGGGTATGATATAACTACTACAAGAAGATAGAAGGATTTGTTGCTTACAGCAAAGCCAGCAAATGTAAGATCAGTCTCCACTACATCTCTATCCAAGCTTCTAGCTTCACCAACCTTCATGAAAAAGAAAAAAGAAAATAAAAAAACAAAACAAAACAAGATAGGATACAACAACTTAACATGAATACACATTAAACAATTTTATATAATGAGAAAATCCAAATAAAGCAACCCCCATGCTTCATCACAGGAACAAATAGGTGATGTGCATTTCACACTAGAATACAACTCTGCACAGTAACTATTGCTCCAAAAATGACAAATTCATTTTAACTAGCTGGGACAATTTGCCGCTTGAATTGACCAGGGTAAAAGCAAAAGTTTCAAAATTGGCATTATAGAGAATTAAATTGATGCGATAAAGAGAAGAGAACTAAAAAGAAGACAACAAATATGTACATTTCACATTCCTAAAATCTCCAGGGATGCACAAGCCATGTACTTCAATGTGACCTTCCAAAGAAAACAAACACGAGTGGAAATAGATGTAATACTTTCACATGAATGATAAGTACAGTTTTATCCTGTAATTGTATTTACCAGTTGACTCAATGTACCCTCAACATCTACCGTTATGAATAACAAAACAATAACATTGGGAATCCAATAGTCATATTAGATGTGCATGCAGCAAGACATAATAATTTCTTTCATAAAGAGTAGGTTCTAACAACCCTTTTCCAGGGTAGGTCAGAAAACCAAGTATCAAGTACATAAAACAGTCAATCAAAATGGAAGCTACTCACTATTTAAGTAAACATCAAGGAGAGAAGAAAGTAAAAGGTATCAGAAACTTACTGTCATGTCTGGAAGGTTCTTGAAAGCAAGGGCCAGAACCCGAGACCCTTGACGTGTGTATTTTTTATATGTATCAACATATGACGGTGGCAAATCAACAAGTCTATCCTGGATTGTTTCAGGAGCACCCTAAAAACACCCAAAAAACATCATGATATTATCTCAAGGACAGTAAGATAGAGCCTGCTGCTGTAAAATCAGCTATTGTATTTCTCATATTATTGTATTCGCAAGACAAGGAAATAAAAAAAAATGATCAATAGTCAAGCAACAAATAAGAATGTTGGGATGGCAAAGAATTTGCAAAATGTTTGTCATCATGTGGCAGTTGATGCCTAGGACCATGATTAGATTAGCTTCCAATATGCTCCTTTGTGAAAAAAATAAAAATAAATAAATGATAGTAGTCCAACTGAGTGACTGAAATAATTAAAAACAATAAATATTTGCAGACACATTTGCACAAACAAACAGGTCAATAAACCTAAATCTGCACATTGCTAGTCAAATTCGCTCAAGCTTATCAACTCATACAAAAACAATAAGCAACCAACTGACCTTCACGAATGCCAAGAATTCCTCCTGTATGCGAGCAACGACTGCCATTCGTTTCAAATGGGATGCAAAGTGGTGTCTCTGGACAATCTGAACAGCATTACCACCTCCTCTGCAATTAATAAGAATGGTAAATAATTGCATTGAACTTGATAATGAAAAAACCCTCAAGCATAAGAATGATTTGGAGTATGTTTTGATCTGTTTTTAATGTCCTTTCATTTTTTTCCATTTCATGTCCTCATTAGTACATACTTCATGTCTACACAGTTTACCTCCATTTAGCATTTTCAATACATTTATCACTTGTCAAAATATAATTTTTCAGAGGAAAACTGCAAATTTCATGCACTCAGAAAAATAAATAAACCAATATATCTAACACATTGAAACTCCCTCCTTATAGACCTCTTAGAGTAGATGGTAGCCTGGTACACTGACTCATTGGATTACGATCCAGAGTTTGTTATGAAAAAAGACTGTCATGAAACCATTTGTTTTCCCCGCTAGCTACCAGCTAGTTGTTTCACAGACTTGCTCATCTGAGGAATCCCAATAGACATGATAGTTTGTCTGTTTATATGAGAATTGAAAACCAGTTTGAAACTTAATAGTTGAGTGATCTTCTCTGATTAGCTAGTTTGGACCATAATTAGAAAATTTAAGAATGTTCCAAACAACAAGCAATACATGAAAATGAACTCAAACTATAGTGCAAACTCGTCATTGCCTGCAATCAAGTTCCTTTCTTTTTTTCTTTTTTTTTTCTTTTTTTTTTCCTCATGACTTGTTTCCCTTCAATTCATTTTCTTATAATAGCAATAGAATATAGAAATTGTGTTAACAGATCAGGAGCATAAAAGATCTCAACCAAAATATATTATAGTCAGAGATTAAGCAGACAAGAAAAGGACATTACATACATACAAATGAATCCATAGAGCACTTCCACAACTTACTTCTTGGGCATGGCCTTTTCATCAGATTTATAACTCCAGCCTATTCCCGTCAGCGCAGCCTTCTCAAGTGGATCACCAACCTGCAAGCAATTATGAAAGTGTAATATTATCAAGGGACAATAAACATATTGAGAGGGTTTTAGCCCATGTCACACAAATGCTAATATCAGAAAACAATTTGCTCATGCTAACTGGAAAACATTACAAGCAGGGCACTTCACGACGCATCAAGGACAATGAATAGCATGCAATTTGGCTTTTCTAGTGGGAGAAAATAGAGAAGAACGCTGAATTATGTGGTGCTTTCAGTAAAATCTAGCAGCTAATTTCCAAAGACCTCAATGAGACTAATTCCAAGCAGTATCATTTCATGTTTCATTTTCTCAAAGATGTGTTCTGCAGAAACAGCTCACACACTGCATTAAAGGAGGAAAGGCTTGGAAGCTAATAAAACAAAATGATAAGATGATAATGGATACAAACCTAATAACCTGATGCACCAAAATTCTTGCAGGGTTATGTAAAAAAGCCTAGCATTGATGACTGACCATACCCTCCTTTTTACTTTTACATTTTGCATCCATTTAAAATCCAGAATTAGTATTGAAATGTGAAATAATAAATCTGCTTGAACTCCCTCCTTGGCTTCTAATTGATTGTCAAAAAGGTTAGGAGCCACAAGGTATCTATATATAGATCTTCAAAGTTGATTCTGAGTCCAGTTATTAGTTGTGACAATCAAAGGAGGATCAAGAAGAGGATGATTCAAATCTCATTCAAACTTCAATTTCCTTCAGAAAAAAAGAAGCAAACACCTCTTTAAGAGTGTTAATTTCATGCAAGCCTTGAAGTCCTACAGGCAAGAAAAAAGCCAACCAAGTTCATTATTTATCAAATGACTACATAAATTACACAGCGGAGCCAGCTCAAATTCTTATTATAAGAAAATGAAACCTTATTAACCGTGAAGTTTAGGGTGTATTAAAATAAACTTTATCTGAGCCATTGTAATAGAATAAAACCTACTTTTTGCATCCAAACATCGATAGAGGCATTTTTTTCTCTATCAGCTGGAAGAGTACAGTGGGGGAATAGGCAGCAGGTGATACACTCATTATGGGAATACAGGCCTTTGTAAAATGTGCACATCTTCATAGATGAAAATTACAACATAAGGAGATTCAACTATACCATAAGGTTGTTTATATGCTGTAATCTTATGCATTTCAACTAAATTTCTTTTGTTTATATGCTGTAATCTTCTGCATTTCAACTAAATTTCTTTTGTTTATATGCTGTAATCTTATGCATTTCAACTAAACTTCTTTCATCCAAGGAACAACAAATGCAAAGGTGAACTGATGGAAAGCGGCTCCCAACCAAAAATTCAGAGATTCTAGGAACAGCATGCCAAAAATTATGTAAGCATACCAGCTTGTTGCCCACAAACACCAATGCGTGACAAGAGGCCAAAATCTCAGCTGTACAGACAGGCACTTTGGTCATATCAGTTTCTAAATCTGTACTCTCTGTCTGCCCAACAACACCACAGAACTCCTGCAAAACAACCGGAAGAAAGCAATTTGAATAAGGAATTTAATATCAATAAACTGATGCGCATAAGATCACACTATGTGAGAAGCATACCATGTCATCTGATGTTAGTGTTCCAGTTTTATCAAAACAACATATATCAACCTGCAGACAAAAATGATGATAGCAATTAATATAAGATAAAATATAGGAGCACAGACACTAACATTCATTGTGCCCTTGATCACCATTAAGGAAACAGCTTCAACATACAAAAAAGAAAAAGCGTTTGTCATAACAAGTACTGTACGAGTCTATGAGTTGATGTTAATAGGAATGTGTTCAGGTTTTTTACTAGACTGCAGTTTCTTGTTAAGACACACCAACTCTAAGACCTTTATCATATCTTGAAAGCAAAAGAAGGAATAGCAACCCAACTAAAACAGGCACAGCAACCAATTCATTTCAGAAAAGTAAACAAAATTTCTGATTAAATGAGAAAAGTAGTGATTGAAGGACTAACAAGTGAGAGAAAGAAAGGATGGCCATCAGACTGAGTTACTTACCTTTCCTGCAAAAGGGATGCGAAAAGGTTCGGTACAAAATATTCCCCGCCGAGCCAATGCAATAAGAGACGTATTAACTGCTATTGATAATTCCATTGGCAGCTCAGGTGGAATCACAGATGTTATGATAAGTGAACAACTTAGGAAAAGCTTGTACTTGCTCCTTGTGGGATCCTCTAGTCCCTGCATTAAGGAAATCCCATTAGCATAGGGCAAATTGTACAGTATGCTTAATAGTACCTCAAAAAAAAAAAAACATCACTTGCCTTTTTAAGCACATAACCAGCAGCAATGATTGCAAACACAAGTAGAAATAGTATGAACAAACCACTTTCCCAACTGTTAGCAGTAACCTTCAACAAGTATAATAAAAAGATAATTAAAGGAGGACCAGAATCAAAACGTCTCAAGAAAGTTTCAGCAAACCTTACTCAACTAAGAATTAAATTAAGTACCCTTTCTGTGGAAAACAAAATGGTCCTCATCAGTTTCCCTTGACTCGTTTCAAACCCAGTCCGTAGAACAACAGCTAGACAGCCACCATCCGGAGCCCTTAGGGGAAAGGTCTAAGTCCATGAAGAATTAAGGGTATCAGTTGAAACTGTAAATACACTAAAAAAACAAGGAAGGAAAAGAAGTGCTCAAGAATTCAATAAGCAATGTTGCTAATTAACACGACCAACCTTATCTGGAGTATGCTGCAATATTTTAGTCCCGCCAAATAAAACGTGGTTCTTATCACGTTTGGCTGATAACTTCTCCTCAGTTCCCCTACCCATGATTGAAACCTAAAAAAAATCCCGCTGTTGGAAGTTCTAGGAAGCAAGGGATTTAAACAATTACCAAATATAAAAACCCAGCAGCCTAGAAGATAATTGTTAGCATAAAAAAGACTTTTCTTTATCCTTTTGTTAGAGACAAAACATAAAAGAGCATCATGTCAGTCTAACAAAGCTGCAAACAAAATATTATTCAATTGCAGCAACCATTTTTATATGAAAAAATTTAGGCTTCATATTAGAACATTGTAATCACAAGCATTAATAAATGAACACAAATTTCACAAATGGCCTGTCACATTTTTTTTAAGAAAGGCTTGTAACAATAAAAAAGCCTATTTGTCAAAGCACAACAACCCAAACATAAAACCTCCATCCAGATCCTCACCCACATGCCAAATCTAGTGTCAGATAATCACATTTCAAAAGCTCTTCAAACAACATTTATTAGAAAACAGAAAAGAGACTACCTTCCATTGGGGAGTAGACTCGCCTGTGAGAATGGCTTCATTCACAATGGCACTGCCAGCCAATAGAAGCATGTCAGCTGGTACAGACTTGTCCTCCCCATTCTGACCAGAAGAGCGTCCAATGGAGACAACATCCCCAGGTAAAAGATCAGTTCCAGGGAGTTTCACCCACCTAAAATAATGTTGATGGCATGATTCCACATATCTACCATAATTATGATTTACAAAAGCACTCAAATCACATAAAAAATCATACTTCCCACAACGATGCACCATTACAGTCTGGGTGTCCACTCTAACACGTCTTAGCTCACTTAGAGTCTTCAACCGACTCTTTGCCATTGTTGATTCAAACATAAACAGCATAAAGAGGGTGAACAAGCTGTAGTACCAAAATTCATCCAAGCACCAAAGCCCCACACAGAATACCTATACAGATACACATTGCAAAAGCCAAAGGAGAATGTCAGAATGAAAAGATAAAAAGGGTAAAGCATAAAAAAAATAATACAAGATGAAATAGAGTCCTAATAATAGAGAAAAAGAGAAGAAGGATGAGGATTAAGGACAAAACCTGAAATACAAAAAAAGGCTCCATGCACTGCTCTTTCAATAATTTTTGGAATGTGGGTTGCGGATATTCAAATCTATAAAATCATAAACAATCCCAATCAAGAAGTGGAACAAAATAAAAACACAGATAAACAATGCTTCAAATGTTCAGGCACGATGAAAAATTCATGACATCATTCCAGGGACAAGAAAGAGCTATGCCAAATCCTAATTTAATACATAGAAAATCTAAAAGACAAACAATTCAAGATATCAAAAGTCCAGCAATTAAGTTCCATATACAAGGGAATAAATTAAATGCATTTGATGTAGTAGTTTTAAATGAGAACGTGGAAAAAATAAAAAATTCGATCAGAAGTTGATAGAAACTAGAATCTAATATTGTCATTCCAAATGATAAAATCTCTGAAAAGTTAATTTGGTTTTGCTATCCTTAACAAGCATCAACCAAAAGTTAGTCCCACTGTTCATTTATTGCCATTAATACTGCAAGGTTATTAGATATGACAATCCAGAAAAATAACTGGTACAGAGACACTGGAAACAAGAAACAAACTGACAACCCACAAGGAAAGAACCAGTTAACAATGAAATGGAAGGACACTTGGGAGATCTTTTCCCATGACAAGATTGATATACTCTGGTATCCTTAATTTTATAGATCACAAATATTGGACATACAAATGAATGAAACAGAAAGATAGAAAAAACTCACACATTCCGTCCCCATTTCTCAGCAGCAGCAGCTACCTTAGCCTCAGAGCCATGGCCAGTGCTTTTAAGATAGTAGCCAAATGTTTCCTTGGTAGGGTAAGGAAGCTTGCAAAATGTCCCATTCTCCTTTGAATAGATGAAACACTGCTTTCTAAAATCAAAGTAGAATTCTTCCACATCCCCTGGAGTTGAGGATGCTGCTGACTATGCATGCAAGGAAATTTTCAGGGAAAAACAAAGAGTGGGTGATAAAGCGAAGTTATAACCATATAAACTAGAAATCTCAGTATTGATTAATCTTACATAGTCAATAAAATTACTCTCAACTCCTGATGCTGCCTACAGATTTAGATTTGACTTTGGGTGCATATTCAAGCAAGGAACAAAAGGAGATATTCAGCAAAGCTTAAATTGAGTGAGATAAAAGCTTAGACGATTGGTTATGCAAGTTGGTTTTAAGTTTTTTCAAGCCATTTTCACAGATGCCGTTTCTAGTTAGTATGGTCAAGGGCAATTCTATAATTTCCTGGACCACAGGAAATTTAGTGGTATGGTCAGACATTTATTTTCCTGCTTTATTTCTTTTCTTAGTCATTAAATAAGTGACTTGTTTATGTTTCTTAGATAGGAATCCAACTGGTTAGCAATAACTCAAGCTGATATAAATATGCTTATGGTATTTCAATGGAATATAAACAAATTATTATGAATAATGTGCTGCCCTTTACTTTGAGAGTGTGATACTTTCCTCATCAGGGAGTGTGATTCCTTAAAACCCCAGTGGATCTATTAGTGTTAGCAGTTTTGTTTCTTTTTCCTTTAATTTATATACTCTCAGACTTGTGTTTT
Organism: Populus ilicifolia; assembly: GCA_015708895.1. NCBI lineage: Eukaryota > Viridiplantae > Streptophyta > Magnoliopsida > Malpighiales > Salicaceae > Populus > Populus ilicifolia. The sequence goes on along the minus strand of SRLM01000842.1, from coordinate 329,065 downwards.
CAATTTCTAAAGCCCTAAAACATTGTAGTCTGCAACTCCAGCAGTAAAATAAATCAGCTACACACTTCCACAGGATCACCGAATGTAAGTTGTATCTTTTGCAGTCAAATCTAGGTAAACCATCCAGTGCAAAGTTCATTTTTTCAAATCATGCAATACTTTTGAAAAAGTCATATGACATTAGAAACAAGCATATTTGCAAAATGATGATAATGGCATTTTTAAACATGACATAAAAAGGTTAGCAGAAGTTTATTAATTTAAACTTTTTGATTAGGACATTGTCCTGATTTAATTCAGCTTGAGACACTATGTCGACCAATCCACGTAGACAAACCCTCCACTACCAAAGTTCAGAAAAATCACAAGATCCCATCGATAAAAAGTCCAGCCAGATGACCCACTTCCGCACCATGAAATTTCAGAAAATGATTTTTGCCAATTTGAGCATTTGTTCCCATTCAAAATATATGGAATCAAATGAAAAATATTCCACCATACCAGCACATGCATTGCATTCAATTCTAGCCTTAACTCCCCTGAAAAAACAATTCGTGAAGTGAAACCATTTTTAGCTTTCATCCTCACCATCTCAAAAATCATCCAACTTTCATCAAATCCGCTTACAACAAACTACATTTCCCTAACAGCTCAAATACCATCACCACCATAAGCATACAATTCTTCTATCATTCTATGGTTAACATCATTTTT